>CM053786.1:363619759-363674759 GCA_028749045.1 Cupressus sempervirens | reverse complement strand
GTTAATGTGCACCTCAAATTTTCTAGTTGTGTCCAAAATGTGAAATTTCTCCTTTATAGCATGGGCGTTGAGATCTTAATCTTAGAGGGAAGAAATAGATCTACATGCTTGTTACCCTCTACTTAATTATATCCTATAGAATACTATGCATTATGACTAGAATCCACATACCATCTAGATGTAAACAACATTCTATATGAATCTCAAATATTATAGTCTATATTCTCAATGTATATTATGTACTATAGAATTCTATTGAACATTGACATACTAGTGAACATTGACAAACTATAGGATTTTCAAGGTATAGCTTGTATAGGCTATACTAGTGAACATTGAGAGATTATAGGATTCTCAAAGAGCATATGTCCAACCATTTGCCTATACCTTGATATGTTAATTGTTAAATAAATCATGGGAAGATTGAGAAAACCTAAAATCTATCTTATCTCATATAGTTTTCTCAATTCTCCCATGTACCCTCAAACTAGAGCACAATTATTATTGATATACCGTTAAATATTTCCACTCCCTTTCCATCCAATTATATCATGTCTTTTGTATCTAAATTATATCCCTTCATACACTACATCACCTACGTAAGAGGTAATCTACCTTCTAGGTATGACCTAGATAGAAAAAGCCCTAATAAGGTGTGTTGACAAAAGAATTTGATCGGTTAAAGGGGTATTTTCCTATCACAATTTTAATATTGAATCCAGATCAAAGTCATTTTCAGTCATGTGCATGATATGAAACTTTTTTTGGAGAATAGACTAGTGAAAATTAAAAATGAAATCATCCATTATGTCATGGGTTACCCTATTACTGATAGGGTTAAAACCATTTGATTTCAAGAGAGAGAAGAAATTGAATCCAATACATTGGCTAAATGAAACAAATGAGGAATGTCAATATCTACAATTGAGCATGTAGAGATTGAATTTGTTGTCAAGGTCATCACCCACACATATTATCAATCATGTTAACCTAATAGCATGCCATGTATTGTAGTAGACTTGGCATGGAAGATTGTTTGGAAGAATCACAACTATGACTTTGTTGAACTCTTTCTTACATAGTTAGCAAATAATTTAGAAAGTGTAAGGAAAGTGAATAGAAATATGTGAAAATTTGGTTCTTTGATTGTTTTGTTAGAATAAATAGTCCATTGATATAACTAAGAGGGGTCAGGTGAATTAGCTATCCAACTAATATTAGAATTAACAATCTTAAACAATCTTAACCATATGAGTAATGTAAACTCAAACCACAACAAGATACTCATGCACAATAACACCAAATATGTTAACTAGGGAAACCATTGATCAAAGGGAAAACCTTGATGGGAATGGTACCCACAAGATGCTATCCTAATATAAATATTCCTTGTTATAAGATAGACCCTATTAGGAGTCTATTACAACATTCAATACATATGAGTCCCTATTAGGAGACTTTGAATTCTTGTTAGGAGATTCCAACCCAATTAGGAGTTTTTCCAACCCTATTAGGAGCTGTGGAAGATAGCTAGACCCACTGCCCAAACATCTTCCAGGGTAAGACCAATGTACCCGCTATCCAAATTATCTATGTATTATTCTTTCCAAAATAATAGAACTAAAATTTACTTCCTTCCTGTCTCTCTATCCTATCAACCATACTTTTTCTTCTTCAGATATTGAAACTAGATCTTGAATCTCACATCTAATAATCCCTTGGATCGCTTACACACATTCAGTAAGAACTCTACTCCTTTTTACGATTCACACTTGAACAATTATCGCAATACTTGAACACACATTACAATCAAGGAAAACATCTTTCCTTTATAACATATCTTCATAATAATTCCTTGAGTTGGCTTTGAGGCTTTCCCAATTATATAAATAAGATAGTTAATAAATTACAATTACAATAGCACTATTGGATCACAATCCATACAAAACTTCACACATGTGATACTAAGGCTTGTGCACTCATTGATGTCATCATCTGATTATCCTTTATCACTACCTAACTGTGCATCTCTTCATTAGATCTAGGATGTAAGATAGCCAGCAAACATCAGCAAGTACTTTCCTAATACTTTGTCTCTAAACTACTCTTTGTAAATTAGGTACAACTTCTCGATGCCATCAACCTAAACTCTATGCAATTAATCATGTATATAGGACACTAAGATATACATGTCCATATCTATGCGTGACCAAACAATCAAGCCATTGTTCATACCATCAACATCTCTATCTTCTACTTAGCCAGTCTTTACAAAAACAATGCTATGTTGTCATCAATGAAAAACATAGTCATGAATGCAACATATCAATATTCTTTGATTCTCATGATACTTCCCCAATGTAGTATCATTAGCATTCATGCTAACATGTTTCTATTTTATTTTATATGAAAACATGTTTCTCACCATTAGTGATGTTGTTTGGGATAAGACCAGACTTGTTACTCAGTAGATTAATGAATTTATTGGTCAGATGGGTGATAATTTTGAAACTATTATGGATGGTTACTTTGAAATATCCAAGAGAAAAATGAACAATAGGTCTAAGATACCAAAATCCCTAGAACACAAATATTATGATGATGTATCCTTCTTAGTAGACACAAATTTTACCTATACACAAGAATTTCTACCTAGACTTGCATGGTTGAGACAGTTCCTTGTGAGGTTAATATTGATAAAGTAAATGAAGCTATCACATCTCTATTGGAAGAAGAAGTAGGCAAGCATGTTGAGCCATTCGACAGGTACAAGTCAAGAAAAGTGAATATCACTATTCAAATTAATGCACCTAAGCTTAATACAAAGAGTAAGGCCATGATTGAGAACTTGGAAAAAGTTTTGGGAGATGGATCCAAGAAAGAGATTCTATTGGAGATTACAGAAGGAAAAGGAGTGCCTAGAAGTAGTGTTAATGACGAGGAAAGAGGATGTAGATGAAAAAGGAAAGATGATAGTGTATATCAAGCCACATGCTAGAAGAGGCAAGCAAATTGACATTGATGAGCCTAATGTGAAGAAAATCCTTAAGAAGGTTCTAACAAAACCTACACCTACACCACCAGTTGTTGCAAAAAAATAACAAGAGAAACTACTACTACAAGTTTTGAGCCTCAGAGAAAAGGTATTGTGAAGATAATCAAGGTAGCTCAAGGGTATGTGTAGGATCATGGTGTACCAAACTATGACCTTAAGTGGAAGTGAAAAATCAGCAAATAAGGGTTATGTCAACTTGACACATAATTTTAAAGTGGTTATGGACATTATATCAAAAAGATGTAAGAAAATAATATATAGGAAATTGAATGTAGTTTCTAAACTACTAGGCCTTATCTGGAGAAAAAAATAATTGATTGGTCAAAAGTTTGGATTTTAATGTAGTACTACGAAAATTTTAGGGCAAAAATAAAAAGTAGGTGTATGTCTGACCACCTTAATCAAAATCAAATGATAATTTTTTTTAATATAATTATAGATATAAAAAGTAGACTCATGCCTAGATGTGACAGATATTTTTGGGTATTTTTATTCCAAATAAATAATTAAATATGAATTTTCTACCAAAACTTTTTTGGAAAAAAAAAACTCCTATGTCTGACCACCTTAACTAATAGAAAATTTTACCATTTTTATTTTTTATTTTTTTCTTATACTAGGTGAAGCATAGAATGTGACGCAACTTTTAGATTTAAAAAATGTTATATTGTTTGAAAGTTATAGCTATTTCTCAATCAGTATGTCAATCAACACTTTACAACAATTTTCATTGAAAATTAACTAATAAATACTTATCAAACTCAGAATTTGACAACAATTATATTGATGAAATCTTGAGAATGATATTAAAAAACCCTTTTCATTTCATTCAATTTCAATCAAAATAACATTGTCAGATGGCTACCCAAAGTTTAAGTGTCACTAAAACCCTTCTCAAACACATTTTTTGCATTGACGTAATAGGCTTGGTAAATACCATGCCTAATCGGATATTCGATTAGGCCCGGCAACTTTACAAACATATTTGGAGGGAAATTTCAAAAGGGAGATTTTTTTGAATTTTAAATTTGGAGGGAGACAAATTTTAAAGGAAAATAAATTTAAGAGGGTAACTTTAGAAAGTTTTAGAGGAAATTTATTTCGTGAAAGTGTGGACATTAATATTATTATTATAATTATTATTAAATTATAGTAATATGTATGATTATTATTATTAAATATAATATAGCTCTAAATATAATATAGTGATATACATGATATATATTATTATTATTAAATACATATAGTAGTATTATATGACAAAATTATTCTATATAATAGAATATATGGTTATTATTATTATTAAATCTATAATATAGTAACATATATGATTATTATTGTTATATAATCTAATAATATATTATTATTATATTAAAATATACAATATAATATAATTATTAAATATAATATTGTCCCTTCAACCCATATGAAGGATTCTAATATGTCCCTAGGGGTCCTAGGACCCATAGGGACATATTTCGTCATGCAATGGATCAAATGGGGTCATAGGTCACCCTATGACATCCTTCGACCCATATGAACGATTCTAATATGTCCCTAGGGGTCCTAGGACCCTTAAGGACATATCTCATCATGTAATATGTCGAAGGGGGTCATAAGTCACCCTATGACCCCCTTTTACTCATATGAAAGATTCTAATATGCCCCTAGGGGTCCTAGGACCCTTAGCGACATAGTCATCATGTAATGGATCAAAGGGGGTCATAGGTCACCCTATGACCCACTTCAACCCATATGAAGGATTTTGATATGTCCTTAGGGGTCCTTAGACCCCTAGGAACATATGTCATCATGTAATGGGTCAAAGGGGGTCATAGGGTCATAGGTCACCCTATGACCCCCTTTGACCAATATGAAGCATTGTGATATGTTCCTAGGGGTCCTAGGACCCCTAGGGACATATATCATCATGTAATGGGTCGAAGGGAGTCATAGGTCACCCTATGACCCCTTTCGACCCATATGAAGGATTGTGATATGTCCCTAAGGGTCTTAGGATCCTTAGGGACAAATGTCGTCATGTAATGGGTCAAAGGAGGTCATAGGTCACCCTATGACCCCCTTTGACCCATATGAAGGATTGTGATATGTCCCTAGGGGTCCTAGGAGCCCTAGGGACATATGTCATCATGTAATGGGTCAAAGGGACCTATGACCCCCTTCGACCCATATGAAGGATTGTGATATGTCCTTCGGGGTCCTAGGACCCCTAGGGACATATGTCATCATGTAATGGGTCGAAGGGTGACCTATGACCCCCTTCAACCCATATGAAGGATTGTGATATGTCCCTAGGGGTCCTATGACCCCTAGGGACATATGTCATCATGTAATGGGTTGAAGGGTGACCTATGACCCCCTTCAACTCATATGAAAGATTTTTATATGTCCCTAGGGGTCCTAGGACCCCTAGGGACATATGTTGTCATGTAATGGGTTGAAGGGGGTCATAGGTCACCCTATGACCCCCTTCGACCTATATGAAGGATTGTGATATGTCCTTAGGGGTCCTAGGACCCCTAGGGACATATGTCATCATGTAATGGGTCGAAGGGGGTCATAGGTCACCCTATGACCCCCTTCGACCCATATGAAGGATTGTAATATGTCCCTAGGGGTCCTAGGACCCCTAGGGACATATGTCGTCATGTAATGGGTCGAAGGGGGTCATAGGTCACCCTATGAACCCATTCAACCCATATGAAGGATTGTGATATGTCCCTAGGGGTCCTAGGACTCCTTGGGACATATGTCATCATGTAATTGGTCGAAGGGGGTCATAGGTCACCCTACGACCTCCTTCGACCCATATGAAGGATTGTGATATGTCCCTAGGGGTCCTAGGACTCTAGGACCCCTAGTGACATATGTCATCATGTAATGGGTCAAATGGGGTCATAGGTCACCCTACGATCCCCTTCGACCCATATGAAGGATTGTGATATGTCCCCAAGGGTCCTAGGACCCCTCGAGACATATGTCATCATGTAATGGGTCGAAGTGGGTCATAGGTCACCCTAAGATCCCCTTCAACCCATATGAAGGATTGTGATATCTCCCGAGGGGTCCTAGGACCCCTAGGGACATATGTCATCATGTAATGGGTCAAAATGGGTCATAGGTCACTCTATGACCCCCTTCAACTCATATGAACCCCTAGGGACATATGTCATCATGTAATGGGTCGAAGGGGGTCATAGGTCACCCTATGACCCCCTTCGACCCATATGAAGGATTATGATATGTCCCTAGGGGTCCTAGGACCCCTAGGGACATATGTCATCATGTAATGGATCGAAGGGGGTCATAGGTCACCCTATGAACCCCTTTAACCCATATGAACGATTGTGATAGGTCACCCTATGACCCTCTTTGACCCATATTTTTAAAAAAATATTAATTTTAATAATTTTTTCAAAAAAATCCTAGATTCAACTAAAACAAACAAAATCATGCTAAAATCTATTGAATTTAGAGTAAAAATGAATTTAAAAACAAAACAAAAATGCCTTGATATCCGATATCCGATCATATATCTGATATCCAATCATGGTGCAAATACTGGCCCCCAAATATGTGAAATGAGGGCCTGCAAGTCTATGATTTTTTTAATGTAATGTTGCAGGTATCGGATATCCAATATTATATCAAATATTCAATATTCATCACATATATTATATAATATACTACTTTTTTATTATATTTTATATTATAATATATTACATTTTTATCATTATATTATATTTTATATATATTAAATTATATTATATTATATTTTACATTATATGATATTATATTTTATATTTTTATATATTATATTTTTTATATATTAGATTACATTACTATATATTATAATATAAAATATAATATATTATTATATTATATTATTATAATGTATTATTATATTATTATAATTTATAATATATTATACTTTTTTATTATATATTATATTATAATATATTACATTTTTATTATTATATTATATTTTATATTATATTATATTATTATAATATAATATATTATTATAATATAATACAATATTATATTATTATAATATATTATTATTATTATAGTATAATATTATACGATTATAATATTATTATATTGTATAATATTACATAATATATTAGACTATTATAATATAATATTGTAATAATAATATTATATTATAGTATAATAATTATAATTATTATATTATGATAATATTACTATATTAATTATCAGATATTTGTTATGAGATCAGATATCTGATAAGGCTCGGCCTTACTTTCCATGTTTGGTACCTGGATAGGTGGAAAAAAGTCAAAGTGGATTTTGAAGTGCTTTTAGATGTCTTCAAACTCTATTTTTTTCACATCACCACTTTTTGGCGCACCATGATCCTACACATACCCTCAAGTCAAAAGCTCAACAAAGAGAAAGACCACCACTAAGGAAGTTGGGCCAAGGAAGCCTGAGAATAAACTGAGGAGAAGTTTAATAATCAAGAAGGATGATGAGGAAGATGAAGCAAAAATGACTGAGTCATATGACTTATCTCAATTCAGAGTGGCTACACACAAAAACCCCCCAAAATATCCATGAGGTATGTGAGGATATTAGGAGTAGTGTTGGTTTCCCATTTATAAAATATGATACAATGAGTAGGGAGGATAAGGAAAAAGTAGAAGAGGTAGTAACTTATATCATGGTGAATTTTAAGTATACACTTATAGAGTTAGATAAAGTGATTCCAAAGGAATTTGACATAAAGATTGATGGAAGGTAGAACTTTGTATTAACTGAAAGACAAATAAGAGAAGTAACATTGGCTCAGGTTATGTCAATTTTTGATAAGGTTAAGAACTTTTTTAGCTTTAAGATATTATAATAATAGGTTTGTACATAAGAGGATAGCATTCATCATTCTAAAAAATAAAATACAAATTGTTGTTAAAGAGACCAAAATAACATGGAGAAAGATTTATGGTTTGATACCTTATGATGAACAAAAGAATGAAGAAGAAAACAATGAATATTTAAATGTCAAACTTGAAAAAACCAAAGATATTGATGATAGTCAAGTTAACCTTGTTGATATATGTTCAACAATTTGGTGTTGTTAAGTGAAGGGTAGAAACAGAATGTGGTTACTAGCGATGAGCTAGAAACCAATCCTGATGGAAGTAAATATGTCATGACTAAATCATTGCAATAGAGTGTAAGTGTAGTTCAAACCAAGTATATGTAGTTGCTAGCTCATGAAAAGTTGATGATATCTAATCCTATGTTAGTACAAGTAGAGGACTACCCAAACATTGTCACATAGGTGACTGTTGAACTGGTTGAACCTTCAACTATTCCTATTACTACACTAAGTCCATTTGATAACCAAGGTGATGTATAATTTTGTGATGGCAATAAAAAAAAGTGTGTTGGTCAATATAGGAGAAATCACACAAGTGCCTACCCATAAGAATGGAGCCACTGAGGGAAAATATGGAAAAAAGAAAGAAGATAAGAGTCACAATGATCAAGAAGATCAGTCTTCAATAGGAAATAGTTGAGTCACAAAATTTGAATATGGGAGTTCAAACTCAAGCTTTACAACTAACTATGTTGAGCTCCAACACACCAAATTATAGGGGAAATAAGTTGAAGAAGAAGGTGAAACATTCACCTCAAGCCATAAGAGGTAAACCAATCACTCTAGATGAAGAAATTATTACTCTCAATTAGAATAAATCTAACTTGAGTGAGGAGTGGGTAATAATATTAAGTGAACTATTTGCAAGGAAGGATAAGCAAGATAAGGTGAAGAGGGAACATCAAAAGAGGCAAGTCTTGTATGATATCAAAGACATTTTTCTTGATAGCATTGTTGATGATAATCTGGATGAAAATGCTACAATTATTGAGAAATTGATTAAAATTGTTGAGAAAGTTAATGATCTAGATCTAGACTTTCAAGAAAAGTTAATGAAAAGATTAGAGAGGAAGTATGGCAATAGAGTGATGGAGAAAGTATCTAGTAAGATAACAATCAAGAAAATTGATCTTTCCAATCTTGTTATTGAACCAAAACTATTAGCCACAAATGTGAATAAATTGTTTTCAAAGTTGTGTGTAAACTTTACCTCCTACTACAAGACTAGAAGGGAGAACATGGACAATATAATTGTAGATCAAGAGACTAGAACCAAAGTGTTGAGCATGAATCTCAGCACTAGCTCACTTTATGTAAATATAAAATTCATTTTTTACAAGGGAAGTAGTCAGAATTTTTGCAGGAAGATTTCCACAAAAGAAATGAAGTGAATCCAATTCAAGTAATGTTTCTACCTCATATGGAAGTAATGTAAAGGTCTATACAAACTCATAAGGATCTTGTGAATGACCAAAACTTATTGATTGCAGATAATAATGTGAATATAGAGGCCAAGATAAAAATATAAAAACAAGTATATCACACGTTCAAGACCAATTGGGACAACACAATGGAATTCATTATCATATTGCACCATCTATTTCTGACAAAATTTGAGATCCTCCTAGAACTCCAACTAGAAATTCATTCAAGTCATAAGTGACAAAAACAAGGGGGAATGATGCATCATGCATGATCAAGTAAGCAAGTGTATGTGTATGAATTTTTTTGATAATGTATGTATGTGTATTAAATTTTGAAGCTCTATTATATATACATTTTGGAGTAATAAGGATCCCATTAGTCTGATGCTCATAATGTTAGAAATCAAAATATTTTGGAAAAGATTTTTAAAATACAAGTATAACAATATATATGTATAGACCATGCTAGAGTTATGGATTAAATCGTAAGGGGAGTACATAATTTGAATTTTTTGAATATCAAGTTTTGATAATGACAAAGTGTTTTTTCCACTAATGCCAATGGGGGGATTGTTGACCCTAAAGGCAATCTAGTATTGTCAATTACTAGATAATACTTAGTCATTTTGGGAAGAGCTTTTCACTCAAAACTATAATCGAGTCACTCTATACATGCCAAGCTATGTATTGGAGAAGTATGAATATTAAGTGGTTGCTAAGCAATAGTGTCTATTGAGTAAACTAAGTGTCATCAAGTACTCTAGTAGTTTCTAAGATTTACAAGAGGAAAGACATGAGCCAAGTGATACAAAGGTCGAGAAAAATAGTAGAAGCCAAGAATAGAATGAGTCAAGGGACAACATGAAGAGCCATTATGTGTCGAGAATCAAAAATATATATGTGTAGAGTAACTTAGTTTTGTATAGATATTTGGAATGGTACAAACATTGATGTAAACCATTTTTGTCAAGATGGAAGCATCTTCTTAAGATTGAGGAGTTAATCAAGGTGTCAATTATACATGTAATTGAGGATAATTAATCCCTATGAAAGGAGATCAACCAACAAGAAAATTATAAGGACTAAGCAGCAAAAATGATGAATCCAGACCATTGGTTGAGATCTAGAAGCTTTATCAGATGGTTATTTAATGAGGTTTTTAGACCTAATTCTTGTGGTTGTGAGTTTGAATGCAAAGCTAAAGGTGAATTTAGTGGAGTTAATTGTTAAGGAGTAGTAAGCTGACCTAGTTCAAAGAGGAGCTAAAGTATATCTATTTTAGAGAAGATATATCAAATTGTATAGAGGTGATGTGTCATCAACATTCATAGTACATGCCGAAGGATCAAGGTTTTGATACATTTTAATAGTTGTTTTAGGGTAAATCACTTAACAAAGTGGTCCTACTAGGCCTATGTAAATATCCTAATAGAGTGCTCACTTAATTATGTAGTTAAAATCCTTTAATCAATGTAGACTGAACAAGTCTTGTAAGCTCTTAATAGGGTAGACCCCTCATAGGTTAGATCATTAGAAGTGATCAAACCTTGTTGCCCTAATAGGCACACTTTATTGCTACAGTAGTGAGGATTTTGTGGGTGTCATCGCCACCACAGTTTTACCTTAACCATAGAAGGTTTATGTGTTACCAAATCTTTGTGTCATGTGTTAATTTATTGCTTACATGTATTCCCCATATTATTAGATGTTATATCTAATATTACATGTTTGTATACATATGATGTTTCATGTTAATGTTTGAAGATAAGGTAGAGATGCATATGATGAATTAAGTGTGTATGTGATTTATGTGAAGTGGTAAAAGTTATATAGATCCTTGTCCACCCCCTCCCCCCACTCATAGCATCTTACTTTCCTAGAAACTATAAGATTTCCAATAGTAATTGCACCAAAATATTAATCTATCAAGTCCTAATACAACCACTAAACTTATTGAACACAAGAGACAAGTAAGCAATGTCACGAACCTCAAAAGGAAACATTTAACTTAGTCTTACAATTTTTTTCTTTTGTTTTACTTAAGAATATTTAAACTCATGATCAAACTTTAATACCACTAATTAAAATATAGTTTCATTGTACCAAAAGATCAACTAGTCAATGCCTAATACAATCACTAGACTTATAGAATATAGGAAGTGATTAAGCCATATCATGAATCCTGAAGGGGAATGTTGGTGATTAGTCCAACATTCATAATTATGGATTTATTCTCCATTATAGGGTTAAGGTAATGATTGAAAATTTTTGTATCATCATATGCCCTAGGAAAGAATGAGGAACATGATAAAAAGTGTGAATGAATCTCCAATCCATCTAATGGGAATGTTATATGTTGAACTTAATCTAATAAGTCTCATAAAAGGAAAGATCATGCAAAGAGAATCTAATGAGATAATACCAAAAAGAATATCTAAATACCATAGCTACAAACAATATCATATAAAGTATATCTTTATGCACAAATGAAAGAGAATATAACTCCAAAATATAAGAAATAATTGTAGCATATTGGGTTCAACAAAATATTTAGGGAGAAAATAGAAGTAATGAATTATACAATGTAAACAATATGAGATGAGTTTATTAGTAAAATATATATACCATAATTCATTTAATACTAGAGAAAAAGGGGCTTCCCAACATAACTCTTAATATAACTTAACATAGATTAGAAAAGAAAAAATAGGATGGAGGAATGCAAATACTAAATATAAATTATATTGAGGAAGTACACAAAGAAAATATTCTTTCATTCATTAACATTAGATATGCAATGTGAATGTAAATTGATTAAATCTCAGGGATGAAATAGTTCTAGAGGCTATATGTATGCACTTAGACTAATTAAAGTAGAAATTGGATGTATGATATGAGATCAAAAGATTTAAAAAATTGACCCCAAAATGTGCAAGGGAGAGTGTCTTTCTGCTAAGAAAATTGAGGATCTAACATTGTTATAGGAAATTTATGTATGGACCTGAAATCATAATATGAAAGCCTAGAAAATATTTAAAATATTAGATGTTCATTTATAGGTTGACCTATGTGATGTATACTGGTAGGTTTATGGGATGATGGATATGTTCCCAGGACACAAAAATAGAATCATTCTATATTTTTCCAAAAGTTCTCGACTACAACTTTTCAAATCAAAGTTTACATATTTGATAACTTGCTCTTGCACAAGCATTTTTTTTTTTTTGTGGGGTGGGGCTTGCCTTGGTCAAGCCCCAATTTAGGAATCAACTTTGAAACAAAAAGTATAGTAAAGTATGTAATTTATAGTTGGACAACTGCAATGATTCACCTTACTTGATGACACTCTTGTTAGGATGAGTTTTGGAATCGCTTGATGTTGATATTGATTCTTGAAGAGGAATGTAAGAATTTTCCACAAATGCAATAGCTCTAATACCAAATCATGGAGTCATGGTTGTAGATGTGCACAAAGCAAGAGGAAGATGAATACTACAACGTAGATCTCTTCTCATGATGGCCAATGTAGTAAAAGATCTTGAAGAAGAAATTATCACAAAGTAAAGAGGAAAGGCTCAAAAAGGATCCTTCAATCATGATAACACCTTATATGTTCGGTGAAATTTCCTTGAATATGCTTGTTGTAAGAATTCTTGAATTCACATATATAGATGTCTTGTGCTTTCTTGTGGATTTGTAGTTAAATGAAAATGAGGTTTCTAAGCTTTACTTTATACTAGTTTTGGGATTGAAAATAAAGAAAACCAATAGAATCACCTAATTTTTATGATTACATCCCTAGGAGAAAAACAAGTCCCAAGACCAAGAACACTTAGGGAACAAGTTGATCTCGTTGACCAAGACTAGTTTAGGTTGGTTGGTTCGATCTATATAAAGGTTATCTCAAGGAAGGATAACCCTTATGTCTCAACAATTGCATAGACAAAATTGTAAAAGAGGGGGAAAAGTGGGAGAAATGATTGTTTGGGTACAAATACATGCACGATCCATAAAATCACTAAATAAAAGGAGCTAAAAGGTCTTAAATTGTAGATGCTTCCATTTTATAACAACGTGTGTGTGTACAAATATAGAGATAATTGTTAGAAAAGGAAAACTCTTTGTATCGTATTCCAAACAAGGATTCAAGAGTCATCCTAAGAGATCCTAACAAAGAATGATATCATAAGTAGCACATTGTGAAGAATCACATCACCTGCACTAAAGCATAGGCACAAGAAGATAAAAAGGTACAACGTGAACATGTAATTAAAAACCAATATACTCAGAGGGGAGGTGAATCAATAAATCATAAAACTTGAACTTCAACAAGCTCAATTCCAAGCATTCCTTAGTTTTCAAGAGTATATACAAAAGTATCAATAAATTGAAACAAAACATGTAGATCTAAAACTACCTAAAACTCGCCTCGCCATAAAAATAAATTATTAGAGACCAACTTTTAGAAAACTAAAATCCCTTCACCGATACATCATTTCAAATACAAACATAAGAGAATTAGAATCATTCAAAATAACACAACACAGATGTGGTCCAACCCTATATGACTTAAAGGCAAATATAACCTTATACAAATCAAGTTGCTAACATCCTCACAACTGAAAATTAGACATAGACAAAACTTATGAATGCCAGAATAGACCTTGAAATTCTGGTTTGTCATTTACCAAACTCCAGTCCAACCATATTGTTGTATAATAGCCGCATTAGCTCCGCATCTAAGGTAGAACATGATCCGCATAGATTGACTCCTATTATCATTGGTAACCAATTTCTAAATGCTTGCAAAAACTTTCCCAAAACTAGCATATCAAAGGAATTAAGTCGTATCATTTATATTAAATATGTGCATCGTCTGTAGGTCAGTCTAAGAGTTTCCAAACTCAAGCAAACTTCACGAACATGTCGGTCCATGACCTAATTTAACCTACCCAATATAAACATGGTCGCTTATACTAGATTTTCTACACTGTTTCACAATCAGCATCAAACCATTCAAATTTGAATCGAGAACTAGTCGTTAACTAAATTTAAACGTAAGTCGTAGATCCTTCTTTCTGTGGGAGTATGGACAACTGCCATGCAAGTTCCCCAATGAACCATAAGGACTTCAAATATGGGCCCATTATAGTCATGTGACATTATTGTGCGGATTGACGGCTGTCAGACAAGGTCCAACTGGTTTCTTCCATTTGAGTACGAGCCATCAATCGTTGCTAATGTGTCATCTCCTTGAATTCCCACGGTCATAAAATGAGGTCCCATTTATTTTTTTGGATGTTCGAGTACCTACCACCCAACTTAGTTGCACACTCAAATGATCACCATTCAATGTTCTTAGCTATCATCATGACCATTCATTACTACAGAGCTTCCGACTATGCATCTAGTTAAGCTAATATTTTCTTAGGCGAAGAGGCTAGTAACACCATGGCTTAGAGGGATTAAATTGATACCTATGAAATAGGTTATAGGGGAGACGAGGACAGGGCAGTAGGAAATAAGAGAAAACGGCTCAAGTCCAAATAGAAGCTTGAGTTCGACTAAGGACATCCATGCTAACGCCAAACGAGTCAAAGAGCTTACCAAATAATTTCAAGGTCAGGAATTATCCACGCCAGCTAATATGGAAAGCCTAAGATCTTACTAACTAATATGACAACCGTGAAGGGTGTATATTCTACTATAGGTCTCATTCTTTGGAAAGTACAAGTTCTTAACTACTACAACAAAAGATTAAGTTAAAGAGTTAACACTTGAATAGTGGTGAAAACCATTAGTTTGTATGTTGTAGAAAAGAGAGTATTTGGAGTATAAGCCCTCCAAGTAGTTTAATATTTTTTGGAGTTAGTCTTTATGCCCAAAATACCAAAAGAGTAATAGAACTCAAAATTAAAATTTACAAAAAGAATTTTATTATCAAATTTGATGAAATAAAATGTTCTTATTTATTTATTGCACCTTGTATGATTGGCTCTAGTAATTTAGCTATATCTTAGGTTCAATAAATTCAAGAAACCACTTATAATTATTTGCTTTGATGCTATGTTAGAACTTGAACTAGTCATTATTAAAATGCACCATTTAAGGACAACTTCATTTAATGACAACTTCAACATTACAAACCTGAACAAACAACATTTTAAAAAGAGTCTAAATGTTTTGAGTCAAAAAGTTCACTAAAATATTCAGTTAAGTTCTATGTCAAAACATTATAGACATTCACCTGCAATAATTTAAATTATGTGAAGAAATATGAAAGATGTGTGTTTTCTAGTCTACAAATACACTTGTAAATGAAGGTATAGAATGTTATACATAAAATTGTGTTTATATTTTGTGCTAGCAAAATGAAGCTTTAAACTAAGAAAATACATTAAAAAATATTAATTATAATTACAAGAAGGATGTTACTATTATTTGAAGTAAAGTATAAAGGAATGGCACTTTCTATATCATCCATGATCGATGTGGTCCCATGGTACAATTGAGTTGTACCTCCATGGTAGGGCTTAGTACTAGATTCACTAAATACCCATTACATATATTATATTTGATGAGTGAAATACAAGAGTATGGTTCAAATACTATGATTAAATATCAAATAACACAATAGAAGACCAAACAATACTGCACACATAAAAACTAATAAAAAAAAAATTGAAATTGAAAAAAGTTTTAAAATATACAATATAGTTCTTTGTATACTTAGGACAAGGAATAGAATAGAGGTTGAAGTGAATGATTGATAGACATTATAATAATGTAACACACATTGGAAAACATGAGGAAAGTCAAAAGGTGTAAAGCTCCTATAAAGTGACACAAAATATTGCAAAAGCTAAAGTTGGCATCAAACCGAAGTGGTAAATTTTAGAAAAGATGATTTAAGTAGATATGACATGACTTGACTTCCATTGAAACTAACAAAGATTTAGATTCTATTTTTAATTCATTAAATTCATCAAAGTGAAGAGCTCTCTCTCTCTCTCTCTCTCTCTCTCTCTCTCTCTCTCTCTCTCTCTCTATATATATATATATATATATATATATATATGTATGTATGTATGTATGTATGTATGTATGTATGTATTACATCTTAAAGTGGGGCACATATTTTGAAGTTTTGGAATTGCAAATTTCAATCATGACAAAGTGTTTTTCCCACTAATGCTAATGGGGGAGATTGTTTACCCTAAAAGAAATCTAGTATTGTCAATTACTAGAAAACACTTAATCGTTTATAAGGCAGAGTTGGTCAGTCATCATTGTAATGATGAGGGGCCAACCCAAGACAAAATGAACACAATGGGAAAAGGGGAATATTAATATTAGAGGTGATATGCTATTACATTCAATACAATGAAAACAAACCTAACGACGTGCCCTAGGGGCTTACAATGTTGTCTAATTCTGGAGAAAAAATCTCCTTATAGTAATTTCTACCAAACTCCACCAAAACTATGTTTACAATGCTAGAAATGACCTTAACCTAAATTAGGTTTAGGGTTAGGAATACATTTTAGAATATGCCATTTGGCATCCAGTACCAAAATAGAAGGTTCTAGAAAACACGTCAAAAGTTAATTCAAAATTAGAAGAATCCAAAAATGGTAGTTCAACTTCCAGGAAGCATAACTTTTGATCTAAGACTTTGATTGACAAACTGTTTACATTTTTGGAAAGCTCTCCAAGCACTCTATAGCCCTATGGGCCAAATTTTCTCGTTCCTCATTTTTGGGGCCTATACAAGGTCATTTAGTGTGTCAAATCTTACTTTGAAGTACTCTTAAGAGGTCTCCAAGCAACTTAAAACTGCAATAACTTTCAAACCATAAAGTCTTTTAACCTGATTCTTTTTCTGGAGTGCTTTAAATTACAAGTATAATCATCCCTCCAAATTACACCCTCTAACTCATCGTAATTATGAATCAATTATAAAATAGCATGTTTTCTACATTGACACATATCCCAAGGTGCTAAAAAACACTAACCCAAAAAACCAATAGTGGAACTATGAGAGTTGGAATCTCTAATTGACCCAAATGGGTATCCAGAAATAAAAACACATTAAACAGAAACTAACACCAAGCATAGTTTTGGGTGATACAAGATTTCCCTTACACCACCAGATGCTCCTACATCAGACACCCAGGGTAAATTGAAAAGTGACCTTGTCACTTTATAGATGGTAGAGGAAAACCCAAATGGGAAACCTCTACCATGGATATCCAAGTTGAATCTTCCACTAGTTGTCCTTTCCACTTCACCATGTATTCTTCATACTGCATGTTTCTGGTACTCTGGCCAACACAACTATCTAGAATTTCTCCAATCTCTTCCTTCTCAGAGGTAGGAATTGGACATAGCTCTAGCATCAACTCCTCCTTTTCACCATCATCATGATATTCTGTTAAGTATGCAATATTGAAAATAGGAGAAATGTGAATCCCATTTGGTAACTCCATCTCATATGCATTTCCTGAATCATGTTTCTTCAAAATTTTGCAAGGACCAAATTTCTTCATCTTTAGCTTGTCGTAGGTGCCCACTAGAAATCGTTCCTTCCTCAAGTATACCATAACCAAATCCCCAACTTGGAACTCCTTATGTCTCCTCTTTTGATCTGCTCTAGCTTTATACTGCAGGTTCATCTTGGCAATATGTGCATGTACCTCCTCATATAGGTTCTTAACATGTTTAGTAAAGTCTTCTGCCTCAACACTCATCCTCTCTCCTTTCTCCATCTTTCTCAGCTCTAGTGAAATCCTTGGACTAATCCCATACACAATTTGGAATGGTGATCTACTAGTACTCCTATTCACAGAATTATTGTAAGAAAATTCTGCTTGTGGTAGAATCAAATCCCATCCCTTGGGTTTATCTCCTACTAAACACCTTAGCAAATTTCCCAAACTTCTATTCACTACTTCTATTTGTCCATCAGTCTATAGATGATGTACAGAACTGAACTTCAATTCTACCTTCAACTTCTTTCACAAAGTCCTCTAGAAATACCCAACAAATTTAGTATCTCTATTTGAAACAATACTTTTTGGGAGACCATGTAGCCTCACCACCTCTCTACAAAAAATAATCTACAATATGCACTGCATCATGAGTCTTGTGGCATGGAATGAAATGTGCCATCTTGGAGAACCTATCAATCACCACAAATACTAAGTCATTACCCCTTTCTGTCCTCAGCAATCCAAGAAAAAATTCCATACTTATGTCCTCCCAAGGCTTCGATGGAATAGGCAATGGCTAATAGAGTTTAGTATTTTGACTAAATCCTTTGGTTGTTTGACATACTCGACAACTTTGCACAAATTTCTTCACATCCTATGACAATTGAGGCCAAATATAATGTTAACTATTAATGGAAATGGTCTTATCTTGACCAAAGTGTCTTGCCATCCCTCCACTGTGTTTCTCTTTGATCAAGTTCTCCCTCATGGAACTCCTTGGAACACACAATTGACTGCCATTAAACGACATACCATCCTAAATCAAGTAATCTAGCCACCTGGTCATGTCTAGAGTAACAGGTTCTTTACAACCCTTCCAAGCCTATGCGAAGTCAGGGTCCTCAAGGTACAAATTCTTGAGTTCATCAAACCCAACCACTTCAACCTACATTTCTATTAGCAACAATTGTCTCCTACTTAATGCATCTGCAACCCTATTAGACCTTCTACTTCTATGTTTCAATACAAATGTATAGCTTTTCATGAACTCTACCCATTTCAAATGTCTTTGATTCAATTTACCTTGGCTATTTAGATACTATAATGCCTAATGATCAATATACAAGACAAATTATTTTGGCAAGAAATAATGCCTCCATTTCTTTAAGGCCTCAACTATTTCATAGAATTCTTGATCGTAAACAGAATGCTTCTTCTTTGCATCATTCAAATTTTCACTAAAATAGGCAATAGGCTTACCTTTTTGGCTCAACACAACCCCAATAGCACTACCATTAGCATCGCAATCCACTTGGAACACTTTTTTGAAATTAGGAAGTGCTAATACAGGTGGCTCTGTCACCTTCTTCTTCAACAATTCAAAACTCCTTGAAGATCATGTAGTCCACTTGAACTCTTTTCCATCCCCCCTCATTGTTTCAGTTAGGGGTGCACGTATACTAATAAAATTCCTAATGAACTTCTTATAAAAACTAGCTAGACCATGGAATGACCTCACCGTAGTGGAAGACCTTGGACTAGGCCACTCCAAGATGACCTTCACCTTCTCTGGGTCCATTTTGAGACCTTCAATTGATACAATAAACCCCAAATAGACTAACTCCCTTTTGACAAAGCTACACTTCTTCAAATTAATCAACAGTTTCTCTTTCCTCAATCTTTCAAGGACACTACAAATGTGTGATAAATGTTCATCCAAAGACTTGTTGAAAACCAAAATGTCGTCCAGATACAAAATAAAAAAAATTCTCAAAAATTTCTTTAGTACCTCATTCATAAGCTGCATGAAGGTGCTTGGCACATTGGTCAGTCCAAAAGGCACGACTAACCACTCATATAGACCCTCCTTGGTCTTGAATGCAGTCTTCCACTCATCTCCCTCTCGTATATGTATCTAATGATAGCCACTCTTGAGATCTATCTTTTTGAAGTACTAAGCTCCACTCAAGTAGTCCATAAGATCATCCATCCTTGGCAAAGGAAATTGGTACTTGATGGTTATTTTATTTATAGCTTGAGAGTCTGTACCCATTCTCCACTCTCCATCCTTCTTTGGTGCTAGCATTGCAGGTATTGCACATGGACTTAGGCTCTCTCGAATTAAATATTTCTTCAGTAGCTCCTGAACTTGTCTATTTAGCTCCTCAGTCTCAATAGGAGTCATCCTATGAGTAGCCTTGTTAAGCAAACTAGCTCTAGGGACTAAATCTATTTGATGACTGATTTGCCTTATTGGCGGCAACCCTTCTAGAACATTATTAGAGATTTCATCTCCATACTCACTTAATAGACCTGAAACTTCAAGTAGAACTTCACTATTACCTTCCTTATCCTTTCTAAGAATTAAAGCATAACATATATGCTGATGTTTCATGCCATAAAGAAATTTTCTTCCATCAACAAGACATACCCTAGCACTAATGCATACCTTTTCACCCTCCTTTATCAAGGGCTTCAATTTGTGGTGAACTCCATCCTTTTTCAGAGAGTATGTATTTGCATGACCATCATGTATAGCATGCCTATTAAATTGCCATGACCTTCCCAACAATAAATGGAAGACATCCATTGGGATAATGTCACAAAGAGCCTTGTCATGATAACTCCCAATCTTGAACTTTACCAAACATTGCTCACTAACTAGGACCTTATAATCATCCTACACCCAAGCAATCCAATAGGGATGGGGGTGTTTCTCCCTCTTGAGCTTTAGCTTTGAGACCATTTCCTTTGACACCAAGTTTTCAGTGCTCCCACCATCAATAATCACATTACAAAATTTACCCTCACACTTGTACCTAGTATGAAAAAAACTCCTCCTTTGTCGAGGTTCGGTCTCACCGCCTAGCAAGACCATTTCATTAACCAAAACCTCTCCTCTTTCTGCATCCTCTGAATGTGATGATTATGCATCATCATCCACATGAGAAACCCTTGCTTGACCATCAGCTCTTATATCTGTCCTTCCTTGATATAATGGGCATTCATAGGTATGATGACCTTCTTTATTGAAATGAAAATAGGTACCACGGAAGGCTCCTCTTCCTGAACCTTGTCCATCTCCTCTACCTCTTACTCTCTAATCTCCAAAGTTTTGATCATGGGAGTGGTTGAAACCCTCATTCCTCTAGTTTCAACTGGTATCCACATCTTCATTTTTCTTCTAGTTCTCATTTTCGCCTCCAAATGACATGCCACTACCCCTTCCTTCTTGACTACACCCTCTTTGCCTTCCATCAAACTTTTTGTTTAACTTCTCCTCAACTCGCAAGGAAAACTAGTATGCCTCTTCAATACTAGTCATTCTAGCCAGAATTAACTCCTCTTGAATGCTAGGTCTTAACCCATTAAGGTAATAGACAACTTTCTCCTTATTTGCTTCTATGTGCCCCACCCTAATAAGGAATCGATAAAAATCTTCTGTGTATTCCTGGACAGATTTTCCTACTTTCTTTAACCCTTGCATCTTCTTGAAGAAATCAAGCTTGTGGTCAATAGGAATGAACTGCTTCTTTAGTTTGTCCACCATTCGATCCCATCTTATGATTTTCTCCTTTCCTTTTCTATTTCTTTCCAATTGAACCTCTTGCCACCAGATTTTGGCATGGCCTTTCATTTTGGCCTTTGCAAACTTAACCCTCTTAGGGTCCCCAATATCCTCATACTCAAAATAATTCTCTAGCTCATTGATCCAGTCGATCAACTCATCCAGGTTTACATTTCCTGAAAACATGTTGACATCAATTTTAGGTCTTTTTCCCAGCTTGTCAATGGCCCTAAAAAGCTTCTTCTCTACCTAGTTTAGGACTTATCCATCTCCTTCCCCTTCCTACACAATATTTCCATCTTCTTCATTTTCCTCCTCACTTTCATCACCTATGGCAATATTCATCCCTCTATGATCTCCTCTTGCAATGCTTGAACTTGTCTCTTGAGGGCTCTAACCTCAGGACGAACAACTCCAAACCTTCCACCATTCTCCCTTCATGAAGGCATCTTCTCGCTATATCAAAACCCACAACCACATAGTCCTAGTGCAAACTGTCTCACAGTTGGCACTCCATCTACACACTCAGGAAAACCTAGCTTTGATACCACTTGATGAGGGGCTAACCCAAGAAAATTGAACACAATAGGAAAAGGGAATATTTTTATTAGAAGTGATATGCTATTACATTCAGTACAATGAAATAGACTCAATGACATGCCCTAGGGGCTTACAATGTTGTCTAATTCTAGAGAAAAACTCTCCTCACAGTACCTTCTCCCAAACTCCACCAAAACTATGTTTACAATGCCAGAAATGACCTTAAGTAACCTGAATTAGGTTTAGGGTTAGGCATAAATTTTAAAATATGTCATTTGGAATCCACCACCAAAACATAAGGTTGTAGAAAACACGTCATAAGTCGGTGCAAAATTAGAAGAATCTAGAAATGGTAGTCCAACTTCTAGGAGGCATAACTTTTGATCTGGGACTCCAATTGATGAACTAAATATATTTTCAAAAAGCTCTCCAAGCGTTCTATAGCCCCAAAGACTAGCTTTGCTAGTCCCCCATTTTTAGGCCCGTGCAAGGCTATTTAGTGCCTCAAATCTGACTTTGAAGCACTCTTAGGAGGTCTCTAGGTAACTTAAAACTGCAATAACTTTCAAATTGTAAAGCCTTTTGATGTGATTCTTTTTTTGGAGTGCTTTAAATTACATATAGTCATGCCTCCAACTTACACCCTCTAACTCATCATAATTATGGTTCAATTACAAAATAACCTATTTTCTACATTGACAAATATCCCAAGGTGCTCAAAAATACTAATCCAGAAAACCAATAATGGAACTATGAGAGTTGGAATCTCCAATTGACCCAAATGGGTATCCAGAAATAAAAACACATTAAATAAAAACTAAAAATAAGCATATTTTTGGGTGATATAGGATTGCCCTTACACCATTGGATGCTCCTACATCATGTAAACTAGCCACTCTATACATGTGAAGAAATGCATTGGAGTAGAATGAATATTTAGTGTTTCTTGAGTAGTAATCTTTATTAAGCAAACCAAGTGTCATTGAGTGCTTCAGTGGTTTTCAAGATTTACATGAGGTAACACATTAGCCGAGGGACAACATGAAGAACTAGTTTGCATCAAACAATAGGAGGGTATGTGTCGAGTAACATAGTTTTGGATAAATCTTTGGAATGACATAAACATTGATGTAAACTATTTTTTCCAATATGAAAGTTTCTTAGTATGATCAAGGAGTTAATCAAGGATTCAATTTCATCAATCTCTATGAAAGGAGATCAACCAATAAGAAAATTACAAGGACTAAGTGACAAAGATGATGGATCTAAATCATTGGTTGAGATCTAGAAGCTTCATTAGATATTTATTTAAGGAGGAGTTTAAAGCCCTAATTCTTTTGGTTGCATGTTAGAAGTTTGGATGCAAAGATAAAGTGAATCTAGTGGAGTTAAGTGTTAAGGAGTAGTAAGGAGACCAAGTCGTTCAAAAATGAGATGAAGTATATCTACCATAAAGAGGTGATATCAAATTGTATAGAGGTGATCTGTCATCAATATTCAGAGTGCATGCTGAAGGATCAAGGTTCTGATACATTTTAAAAGGTATTTCAAGGTAAATCTCTTAACAGAGGGGTCCTAACAGGCCTATGTAAATCTGCTAACAAATTGCTCACTTAATTGTGTAGTTAAAATCCTTTAATCAAGTTAGACTGAATAAGTTTTGTAAGCTCTTAATAGGGAAGACCCCTCATAGGTTAGGTCATCAGAAGTGATCAAACTTTGTAGCCCTAACAGGCACACTTTATTGCTATAGTAGTGAGAATTTTGTGGGTGTCATGTGTTAATTAATTGCTCACATGTTTAACTCATATTATTACATGCTAGATCCATTATTACATGTTGATATATGATGTTGCATGTTAAAGTTTAAGGATAAGGTAGGAATGTCTATAATGAATTAAGTTTGGATGTGATTTATGTGAAGTGGTAAAATTTTTATGGATCCTGATTCACCTCCTCCCTTTATAGCTTCTTACTTTCCCTACTAGATTTCAAACAATCATTGCACTAAAAAATTAATCTATCAACTCCTAATACCACCACTATACTTATAGAACACATGAGGCAAGTAAGAAATCTCATGAAACTTGAAAGTGAACATTGATATTTAGTCTTACAATTTCTTGTTTAGTTTTACTTAAGGAGATCTAAAATCGTGACCAAAATTCAATACCACTTATTAAAATATAGTCTCATTGCACCAAAAACGAACTTGTTAATGTGCAATGCAACCACTAGACTTATAGAACATAGGAAGTGATTAAGCCATGTCATGAATCCTGAAAGGGAATGTTGGTGATTAGTCCAACATTCACAATTATGTGTTTATTCTCCATGATAGGCTTAAGACCACGATTGAAAATGTTGGTATCATCATATTTCTTAGGAAATAGAGAGGAATAAGATCAAAAGAGCCCATGAATCTACAACTTCATCTAATGGGAATGTTATAGGTTGAACTTAATGTGATAAATCTCACAAAAGGAAAGATCTAGATACCACTAATTGAAACAATACCATATAAAGTGGATCTTGAGGAACAAATGAAGGAGAATATAGCTCCAAAATATAAGAAATAAGTGTAGCATATTGGGTTCACCAAAATATTTAGAGGGAAAATAGAAGTAATAAATTTAATAATGTAAACAAGATGAGATGAATTTATTAGTTGATCATATATACCCTAAGTCATTTAATATAGGAGAAAAAGGGGCTTCAAAACACAAATCTTAATATAACTCAAGATAGATTAGTAAAAAAAAAATAGGATAAAGGGATGCTAATACTAAATACAAATTATACTAAGGAAGTACAAAAAAAAATATTCTTTCATATATTATTCATTAATGTTAGATATACAATTTGAATGTAAATTGATTAAATGAAAAAGATGAAATAGATCCAGAGGCTATATGTATGCACTCAGATTAACTAAAGTAGAAAACTAGATTGTAGATACGAGATGGAAAAAAAACTAACCCCAAAATGTGCAAGGGAAAGTGCCTTTCTACTAACAAAATTGTTGATCTAAAATTGTTATAGGAAATTTAAATTTGGACTTGGAATCATAAACTTAAAACCTAGAAAATCTTATAAATATTAGATCTTCATGTATAGGTCAACTTGCATGACCTATATTGGTAGGTTTATGGGATGATGGACATATTCCCAAGGTAAAAATGACACAAGCAAGAAGGATGAATAGCCAGGGCCAAAGGCTCACCTAGTTATCCAAACCACCCTGTAAGAGTTAACACAACAGAAGAAAACGCAAATGGACAACAACCAAAGGAGGAGAAGAGGAAAATACTTCTATTGGTTCATCAAAATATCTTCGTACATGCCCAGCTGTGAGGCCTTCTGGGTTACGGCCAATTACAATACATTCACATTCAAAGATCCAATAGCAAATTTGCACTTTCAGTTCTGCTCCCTCCAAAACTTTTCTTCTTCTCAAAACTTACTTAGCTCTAAGCCTAAACTCTCTATTTATACTTGCCAAAATGACTTACAGAACATTCTAGAACATTACATAAGAGGAGGGCCAACCCAACAATGGTCTGGGCTCATCCTAAGAAAAGATCTTAACATAAATGTCGCGAGTGAAATAAATCCCACAAGTTAGCTCGCAATATCACGTCCAAATACTGGCACTCGACATACACTGGTTAACTCGGCGCTTGAAGAGTGCGACAGGAACTTGACACCTGAAGTGTGCAACAGGAACTTGGCACCTGAAGAGTGCGATAGGAACTCGGCACTTGAAGTGTACGACAGGAACTCGGCACCTGAAGAGTGCTACAGTAACTCAGCACCTGAAGAGTGTGATAGGAACTCGGCACCTAAAGAGTGCAACAGGAACTCGACACCTGAAGAGTGCTATAGTAGCTTGGCACCTAAAGAGTGCGACAGTAGCTTGGCACCTAAAGAGTGCTATAGTAACTCGACACCAATTGCAAAATGAGCAAAAATGAGCAAGATAACAAGGCAACCCAAGATGCTCCTGCATCAGACAACCGGGGTTGGAAGAAATGATTCTCCTGAATCATTGAGATGTCCCAACCTGAGCTGAATCCAACTCAAATTGAGAAATCCATGAAGCATCTTCAATAGGTTTGTTCTTCCACTTCACCAAATATTCATAGTAATCTTTTCCTCTTGTACTCTTGCCAACTCTTTGATCCAATATCCGTTCAACTTCCTCCATCTATTTCTTAGGATAATCATCTGGTATAAAAACTTCATCCTCTGACTCGTGATACTTATACAAATTAGCAATGTTAAATATAGGAGATATATCCATGTCATCAGGTAACTCAACTTCATAAGCATTACCACTGTCAAACTTTTTCAGGATCTTACAAGGTCCAAACTTCTTCATCTTCAGCTTGCTATATGTTCTAGCTAGGAATCTTCCTTTCTTTAGATGAACCATCACCTCATCCCCAACTTGAAAATTGTGGTGTCTTCTAGACTGATAAGAATTCTCCTTATACTTCTGATTACTTTGTTCCAATCTCAACTTCACTGCTTTATGCAAGGACTCCATAAAGTCAGCAAATTCTTCTCCTGCAGCACTTTTCTTTTCTTCACCAACAACATCTTTCAAATCTGATATACCTCTAGGATGCATTCCAGTAACAATCTCAAAAGGTGTCTTCCCTGTACTCCTATTCACAAAATTTTTATATGCAAATTCAGCATGTGCCAATACCATCTCCCAATTGCTCAGTTTATTCCCAACTAAACATCTCAGCAAATTACCCAAGCTTTTATTCACAACCTCTGTCTATCCATTTGTCTGTGGATGGAATGTAGAACTGAACTTCAATTCAGTACCCATCTTCTTCCACAAAGTCTTCCAAAAATAACCAACAGACTTACTATCTCTATCTAAAATAATGCTTCTTGGTAATCCATGCAATCTCACAATCTCTTTAAAGAAAAGTTCAGTAACATGCTCTGCATCTGATGTCTTCTTACATGGTATGAAATGAGCCATCTTAGAAAATCTATCCACTACAACAAATATGGAATCATACCCCTTCACCATTTTAGGCAATCCAAGAACAAAATCCATACTGATATCAATCCAAGGTTTGTCAGGAACAGTAATAGGTGTATACAAACCAGTATTTTGACTCACTCCCTTTGCAACTTGACAAACCCCACAACTCTTTACAAATTTTTGAACATCCTTATACATTTGTGGCCAATAATATTTCTCTTTCGGCAAACTCAATGTTTTATCAATTCCAAAATGTCCAGCTAATCCACCACTATGCTTTTCCTTAATCAAATTCAACCTCATAGGACTTCTAGGAATACACAAATGAATACCTTTGAACAACATACCTTCTTGAATGAAATACTCATCATACTTACTTATGTGATCTGTTAGATTTGGTGCTCTGCACTCTATCCACGCCTTAGAAAAATCAAGATCAACATCATATAACTCTTTCATCTCATCAAAACCAAGAACTTCAACCTTCATTTCAGTCAACAAAGAACGTCTTCTACTCAATGCATCAGCAACTTTGTTAGTAACTCCACTCTTATGCTTGATCACAAATGTAAAACTCTGCAAATATTCAACCCACTTCATATGTCTTTGATTCAATTTATGTTGAGTTCCCAAGTATTGTAAAGCTTTATGATCAGCGTATAACACAAACTCCTTAGGCATCAAATAATGTCTCCATTTCTTCAATGCTTGAACAATGGCATAGAATTCTTGATCATACACAAAATATTTCCTTTTAGCATCATTCAACTTTTCACTAAAGAAAGCAATAGGCTTACCTTCTTGACTTAATACAACTCCTATTGCATTATCACTTGCATCACATTCAACTTGAAATACTTTGTTGAAATCAGGTAAAGCCAATATAGGTGATTCAACATCCTTTTGTTTCAAAGTCTCAAAACTCTTATCAACTCCGTGTGTCCACTTGAATTGCTTTTTATCTCCCCTCATTGTTTTAGTCATAGCATTACAAACAAAACTAAAATTCTTTATAAACTTTTTGTAAAAACTAGCCAAACCATGAAATGATCTTACCTCACTCACATTCTCAGGTGTAGGCCATTCCAAAATTGCTTTAACCTTTTCAGGATCCATCTTCAAACCATCAGCTGAAATCATAAACCCCAAATACACAATCTCTTCTTGCATAAAAGAACACTTTTTTAGATTAATCAATAGCTTTTCCTCTTTCAACCTCTGTAATACTTTCCTAATATGCGCAAGATGTTCTTCCTTAGTCTTGTTGAATATGAGAATATCATCCAAATAAACAATCACAAACTTACCCAAGAATCTTTTCAGAACTTCATTCATCAACCTCATGAAAGTACTAGGTGCATTAGTCAAACCAAAAGGCATAACCAACCATTCATACAAACCATCTTTTGTCTTGAAAGTAGTTTTCCATTCATCACCTTCTCTGATTTTGATTTGATGATAGCCACTCTTCAAATCAATCTTGGTAAAATACTTTGCTCCACTCAAACAATCCATTATGTCATCCATTCTTGGCATAGGAAACCTATATTTCACTGTTATCTTGTTAATGGCTCTAGAATCAGTACACATTCTCCATTCTCCATTCTTTTTAGGTGCTAATACAGCAGGTACAACACATGGACTCAAGATTTCTCTAATCAAACCTTTCTGCAATAGTTCATGCACTTGTCTGTTAAGTTCTTCATTCTCTGCAGGTGTCAATGTATATGGTGCTTTGTTTGGCAAACTAGCTCCTAGGATCAGGTCCATACAATGACTTATACTTCTTACTGGAGGCAAACCATCAGGAATATCTTCAGTAATAATGCCTTTATACTCATTCAGTAACTCTGCAATTTCTCCTGGCACTTGGTCAATACTACCATCTGTCACTCGGTCATCACTGACTGGCACTCAGTCTCCATTGACAAAACTTGGTTTTCTTGGAATTATAGCAAAAAAAACTTGATTCTTTTTTACTTCTTTTACAAATTGTTTCCCATTAACCATGCAAATTTTTCTAGCAGTACAATTAACCTCATCTGGAACTTCAATCAAAGGCAACAATGTTTGTTTCTTCCCATTTACCCAAAGAATATATTGATTCAATCTTCTATCATGTATAGCATATCTATCATATTGCCAAGGTCTACCCAACAAAATTTGACAACAATCCATGGGCATAATATCACACAAAACTTCATCAACATAATGTCCAATTTTGAATTTCACAAGGCATTTCTCACTTACCAATATCTTATGCTCATCTTTGATCCATGAAACATGATAAGGTTTAGGATGTTTGAGCCTCTCCAACTGCAACTTTGTAACCAGCTCTTCTGATGCCAGATTTGTAGAACTTGCACTATCAATGATCACTTTATAGCATTTTCCAGCCATCTTACATCTTGTCTTGAAAAGACTTCTCCTTAGAATAGGTTCCTCATTACCTCCCTTATTACATAAGGTTCTTCTCACCATCAAATTTTCTCTAGCCTTAGGTCCACTTGGTGAACCCACATCATCTTCTTGAATCACAACATTTCTATTATTCTGCTCACCTTCAAAAGATCTACATTCAAAGGATCTATGCCCTTCTTTGCCACATCTAAAACAATTACCATGAAATCCACCTCTAGAATAAGAATTACCTCTTCCTCGATAAGAATTAGTGCCTCCTCAGTAAGAATTACCACTTTTCCATTCAGTCTTGCCTTTGTCATCATTCTTCCATTCAGATCTGCCTTTATCTTGCATAAAACTTTCAGATCTACCACTTTCTCCATAAGATCTACCTCTGCCTCTCTGGAATCTACCACCTCTACCTCTCTGTCTTTGTTCATGCTTATTTGTCAAGATCTCCTTAGCTTTCAAGGCATATTGATATGCTTCTTCTACACTCTCCAGCTTCACAAAACTTATTTCATCTTGTATTCTAGATCTCAATCCATTTGTGTACCTTGCAATTTTCTCAACGTCATCATCCACATGTCCAGATCTGATGTCTAGTCTATAAAATTCCTCAGTATACTCTTTCACAGTCATGTCTTTTTGCTTCAAATTTTGTATTTTTCTCAACAAGCTAACTTGGTAGTCAGCAGGAAGGAATTTGTTCTTTACCTTGTTCACCATCTTCGACCAAGTTCTGATCTTCTCCTTTCCTCTTCTTTGTCTATCAGTTTGCAAGTGCTCCCACCATAGAGATGCATGACCTTTCAACCTAGTGACTGTTATCTTCACCTTTCTATTATCAGGAGTGTTTTCATACTCAAAGAACTTCTCCATATCAGAGATCCAATCCAACACTACATTGGTGTCCAATTTTCCATCATAAGGAACAACTTCTACAATAGGCTTTGAATTCCTTCAGGTTCTAGATTATGGTTTGGTGCTACTACTTCATCATCACTTACATCATCAAGATGTGCTCCTCTCCTTTGGGATGTCTCCATAGCATCTAATCTAGCTGCAATTTGTCTCAACTGATCCAATATAGCATTATTAACATTATTTCCTCTACCACAAACCATCTTTACAAATTAGGTTCCTGCAAGATTGTAACCCTTTGCAAGTTATAGGTCATATCCATAGATCTACCACCCTACAACCAAATCCAAAATCAGGGTTCTACACAATCCAATCTCCACAAGGATGAACCTCAGGCTTTGATACCAACTGACGCAGGCAAGAAGGATGAATAGCCAGGGCTAAAGGCTCACCCAACTATCCAAACCACCCTGCAAGAGTTAACAAAATAGAAGCAAACACAAATGGAAAACAACCAAAGGAGGAGAAGAGGAAAATACTTCTATTGGTTCATCAAAATATCTTCATACATGCCCAGCTGTGAGGCCTTCTGGGTTACGGCCAATTACAATACATTCACATTCAAAGATCCAACAACAATTCACACTTTCAGTTCTGCTCCCTCCAAAACTTTTCTTTTTCTCAAAACTTACTTAGCTCTAAGCCTAAACTCTCTATTTATACTTGCCAAAATGGCTTACAGAACATTCTAGAACATTACATAAGAGGAGGGCTAACCCAACAATGGTCTAGGCTCATCCCAAGAAAAGATCTTAACATAAATGTTGTGAATGAAATAAATCTCGCAAGTCAGCTCGCAAAATCACGTCTAAATACTGGCATCGACATACACTGGTTAACTCGGCACCTGAAGAGTGCGACAGGAACTCGGCACCTGAAGTGTGCGACAAGAACTCGACACCTAAAGAGTGCAATAGGAACTCAACACCTGAAGTGTGTGACAGGAACTCGACACCTGAAGAGTGCTACAGTAACTCGTCACCTGAAGAGTGCAATAGTAGCTCAGAACCTGAAGAGTGTGACAGGAACTTGGCACCTGAAGTGTGCGACAAGAACTCGACACCTGAAGAGTGCGACAGGAACTCGACACCTGAAGAGTGCTACAATAACTCGACACCTGAAGAGTGCGACAGTAGCTCAGCACCTAAAAAGTGCTACAGTAACTCGACACTTGAAGAGTGCTACAGTAACTCGGCACCAACTGCAAAATGAGCAGGATAACAAGGCCTAGGATGCTCTTGCATCAATAAAAGTAAATCATTTAATAATATTCTAGAAGTTCTCGACTATAATTTTTCAGATCCATATTTACAAATTTGATAACTTGCTCTTGCACACGAGAAATAATAATTTTTGTTATGGGGTGGGTCTTTCCATGGTCAAGCCCCCATTTAGGAATCAACTGTCGAAGAGAAAGTATAGAAAGTATGTAAAATAGTAGGACAACTATAATGATTCACCTTACTTGATGAAGCTCTTTCTAGGAAGAGTTTCATTATTGCTACATGTTGACATTGAATCTTCAACATGAATGTAGTAGTTTTCCACAAATGCAACATATATAATACCAGATCATGGAGTCATTGTTGTATATGTCCACAAAGAAAGAGGAAGATGAATGCTATAACATATATCTCCTCCCTTGATGGCCAACATAATAAATGATCTTGAAGAGGACATTCTTACAAAGTAAAGAGGAAATGTTCGAAATGGACCCTTCAATAGTGATAGCACCTTATATGTTTGGAGAAATTTCTTTGAATATCCTTGTTGTAAGAATGCTTGAATTCACATATATAGATGTCTTGTGCTTTCTTGTGGATCTCTAGTTATATGCGAATGAGGTTTCCCAACTTTGTTTTATGCTATTTTTGGGATTGAAAATAAAGAAAACCAACATAGTCACCAAATTTTAATGACTAAATCCCTAAGACAAAACAAGGCCCAAGACCAAAAGTGCCTAGGGAACAAGCTGACCTCACTGACCAAGACTAATTTAGGTTGGTTGGTTCAACCTATAGAAAGGTTATCTTGAGGAAGGATAACCTTTATGTCTCAACTATTGAACAAACAAAATTGAAAAAAAGGGGAAAAAATGTGGGAGAAAGGATTGTTTGGGCACAAATACATGCATGATCCATAAAATCATTAAATAAAAGGAGCTAAAAGGTTTTTAATTGTAGATGATTCTATTATATAACAACTTGTGTGTGTGTCTATATAGATATATAAAGGATTGATACGTAGGAGATAATTTCCACAACAAGTCAAATTGGGATATTGCTATCAGGATTTAACTGTGTGATTTTGAGTCAAACTCAGTAACCCATGTTTCATGAGTAGTGATTCAACATGAATCCATCTCTCATGAGAATAAATGGAACACTTATCACTCATTGGATCTAGGTGATGGATATATAAAGGATTGTTACAAAAGGAAACCTCTTTGTATCGTATTGCTAACAAGGATTGAAGAGTCATCCTAAGAGATCCTAACAAGGAATGATATATCAAGTATCACATTATGAAGAAGCACATCAAATGCACTAAATCACATGCACAAGAAAATAAAAAAGTACAACATGAACATGCAGTTAAAAACCAATATACTTAGAAGGGAGGCGAATCAACAAAATCATAAAATTTGAACTTCAACAAGCTCAAATCCAAGTATTCCTTAGTTTCCAAGAGTATCAATAAATTCCAATAGCACACTACCAAATTTAGTTTAAAAATACTAAAAAGAATAAGTCATGATGAAGAAACTACTCATATTTGCTACCTAAAACAAGCCTCACAATAAAAAGAAATTATTAGACACCAACTTTTACAAGACTTAAATCCATTAACCAATACATCATTTCGAATATGAACCTTACTGAATTAAAATCTTTCAAAATAACACAACACAAATGGAATCCAGCCCTGTATGATTTGGAAGGTAAATATAACTCTATACAAATTAAGTTGCAACAACCTCACAACTCAAAATTAGAGATGGCTCTGTCTTAGACAAAACTTATGAATGCCACAGTAGACCTTGAAATTCTAGTTTGTCATTTACCAACCTCCAGTCCAAACATATTGTTCTATAACAACAACATTAGCTCTCTGTCAAAGGTAGAACATTATATGCGTAGATTGGCTTTTTTTATCATTGGTAAACAATTCCTTAATGTTTGCAACAACTATCCCGCAACTAGTATATCAAACAAATTGACTCTACCATTTATATTAAAATCTAGGCATCGTTTGTAGGCCAGTCTAAGCATTTCCAAACTCAAACAAAGGTCACGAACATGTCGATCTATGATCCAATTTAACTGACACAATATTAACACGGTTGCTTAGACTACATTTTCTACACTGTTTCACAATCAACATCAAAGCATTCAAAATTGAATCAAGAATTAGTCATTCAGTAAGTTTAAACGTAAGTCGTATATCCTTGTTTCTGTGGGAGAATGGACAATTGCGATGCAAGTTCCCCAATGAACCATAAGGACTTCTAATATGGGTCCATTGTAGTCATGTGGCATTATTGTGCAGATTGACGGCTGTCAGACAAGGTCCAACTAGTTTCTTCCATTTGAGCACAGCCCATCAATACTTGCTAATGTGTCATCTCCTTGAACTCCCACGGCAATAAAATGAGGTCCCGTGAAATAGTTTTGGATGTTCGATTACCTACCACCCAGCTAAGTCGTACACTCAAATTATCACCATTCAATGTTCTTAGATATCATCATGACCATTCATTACTACAGAGCTTCTGACTGTCCATCTACTTGAGCTACTATTTTCTTAGGCGAAGAGGCTAGTAACACCATGCCTCGGGATTAAATTGATACCTAAGAAATAGGTTATAGGGACAGGGTTGTGAGGAAATATAAGAGAAAAGGGCTCATGCCCAAATAGAAGATTAAGTTTGACTAAGGACATTCATGCCAACCCCAAATGAGTCAAAGAGCTTAGCAAATAAATTCGAGGGGAACAACTATCCACGTTAGTTAATATGGGAATGCTAAGGTAAAATTTAAGTTTAACAAAGTTAAGGTCTAAGTATAGAAGTCTTTAATGGTGACGAGGTTTAATTTTTTTATATAAAGTAATAAGGGAAGGAAATATCTAATTATACTAGATGAAATGTGTGTATCTTATCATGTTTAGAATTTGAACCGTCATTCAATTGAAAGGTTACCATTTGAATACTAGTGAGAACCTTTAGTTTGTGTGTTGTAGAAAAGATACTATTTGGAGTTTAAATTCTCCAACTAGTTTAATATTTCTTGGAGTTGTCTTTATGCCCAACTACCAAAAATTTAACAGAACTCAAAATTAAAATTTACAAAAGAAATTATATAAGAAATTTGATGAAATAAAATGTTCTCGTTTAGTTATTGCACCTTGTATGATTGGCTCTAGTAATTTAGCTATGTGTTAGGCTCACTAAATTCAAGAAAGAACTTACAATTCTTTGCTTTGATACTTCGTTAGAACTTGAGCTAGCCATTATTAAAATGCATCATTTAAGGAACAATTTCATTTAATGATAACTTCAACATTGTGAACATGAACAGACAATATTTTAAAAAGAGTAAAAAAATTTTGAGTTAAAAAGTTCACTAAATTAACAAATTAAGTTCTATATCCAAACATTAGAAACATTCACATGCAATATTTTAAATTATGTGAAGAAATATGAAAGATGCATGTTTTCTAGTCTACAAATACACTTGTAAATGGATATGTAGCATGACACACATAAAACTGTGTTTATATTTTGTGTTGGTAGATTGAAGATTTAAATTAAACAAATACATAATCATATTTAATTATAATAATGACAAGGATGTTACTATTGTTTGAAGTAAACTATAAAGGAATTGTATTTTCTATATCATCCATGATTGATGTGGTCACATGGTATAGTTGAGTTGTACTTTCATGGTAGGCATAAGTACCTAATTCATTAAATATCCATTACATTAATTACAATTGATGAGTCAAATAAAAGAATATGGTTTAGATACTATGTTTAAATATCAAATAACATAATAGAAGACCGAAGAATAGTGCCCACATAAAAAATAAAAAATAATGCGAACATATAAAATTGAAATTCAAAAAAGTTTTAAAATGTACAATGTAGTTCTTTATATACTTAGGACAAGAAATAGAGTTGAGGTTGAAGTGGATGATTGATAGACATAAAGTCGAAAGGTGTAAAGCTCCTATGAAGTGAGATAAAATATTGAAAAATCTAAAGTTGGACTCAAACCAAGTGTAAAAAGGTCCATTTTAGAAAAGATGATTTAACTAGATATGACATAACTTCACTTGCATTGAAACTAGCAAAGCTTTAGATTCAATTTCCAATTGATGAAATTGATCAAAGTGAAGAGCTTTGCACTATGACAACACATTAATTTTTTAAAATATGAAACAATGTTAAATTTTAGTAAATGTAAGTGTAATTCTTTAGAGTATGTTGTTTTTAGGCACATTATGGTATTGGTGAATGTTCATCTTAGTGAGCTTCTTATCAAGTGCATACTTAGAATATCATATATAGATGGCAATTGGCTCCCTACACTTATAAGTCAGATCATTTAATAGATGGAAATAGGATCATTAATGTTCTTTGTTGTCCAATTAATTCTTCTTTATTGTTTGTCTCTTATGATTGGATAAATTTTAACCCCTAGTTTGATAAATCAATAAAGATAAGTACTTTTGATATGTACAAAAGCACTACTTTGAAAAAGCTAAAACTGATATAAATAAAAATAATTAAAAGATACTTAAATAGATGAATAATGACAATTATACATCCATATATTTTGCTTAAACTCCACTATTTAGTCAAGGGCCACCATGGCTAGTAGGTCCTAAGAAATAAATGTGCCCATCGAGCTTTGCTTTGTTCAAGGTTTAACTACATGAATACGTTTTCTATTACCCATGATTGGGAACATAAGTTACTTGAAAAGCGTACTAAACCCTAACCTATAGGATACTACCATTGGCTAGATAGAGTCTGAGGAATGGGCCACAATCTTAAAAAGAAGACGTTCCCTGAAAAGAATTCCTGGCCATTTATCCCACATTGTAGCTGTAGGAGGTCCCCAATCTTTTAAATTGGGTCCTAATCAAGATGTCATCCTCGAAAACTGAAACATAATTCAGCAACATTATGCCATTCCCATCCAAAGATTATTGCTTAGTTCCTTAGATTTAACACTTAGACGTGGCTTCAGCAAAAGAAGCCATATAATAATCACATTATTGAGCATTCCATAAAGTTAATGGAGTCAAAGCATTCACGGTCTCCACTACCTAGAGAATCTATTGAATGGTCAAGAATGCTTCAACATGGAACCCACTCATGACAGTGAAATGATCAAATCAAATCACATCATCTAAAAAGCCAGATAATTTCCATTAAGTCATCAAAGGTAGGACGCGTGTTACTGTGAGTTGTAGTGTACAAACACATGATATAGCACTACAGTAGTTTCTGTCAATTGATTGATAACAATCTTCAGAGAAGTTCAGCCGAAGAAAAAATTTACAGACAAAATTTCATTCCAAGCATTCAATACTGATTTTATTTAATTAGGATAGTGAATTGCATTGAAACATTAGCTCGTAGAAAACAAAAGATTATTCTGCATGAGATTTTAATAAGTAATCCAATAGTTCTCGAACAATACTTACGAAAAATAGAATGAGAATTTCAAGATACAGCATCTTAAGGTGTATCTGATTTAAGGAGGAAGTGGGACTTCTGATATTGAGTTCATAGAACTTTATATTAAACATATTATATTTTTACAGTTCAATGATGTTCTATGGTAGTATGTTTGTATTAATTCAGATCATATGCCACCATTTGTTCTCAGAAAACATAGAGCAAATTCCACCATCTATTATCAGAGAAAAAGGGTAGAAAGTCCTGTTAGGAAGACTATGAGAACTTTTTTAATTCTAGAAACAATTTCAAGATATACCATTTTATAATAACTAATATAATTTCAAGAAAGATTTAGATGAATTTGAGTGTACAATAATATTTTTATAATAAATTAACCAATTTTAAATACTGAAGTCATTAGAGTTTTGCAGTATAAATGTTTCTAGATTTAACTGTGTTAAATATTATTTATCAATGTTTGAAATTATATTTCATGTATCTATCACGAGAACACAAAATTCAAGAAAGTAGGAATCCTTATCAAAAAAATAAAACTATGTTTCATGAGCCATCATCATGAAATAGATATTAAGAAAATAGAAATTCTTGTCAAAAGAATCAAATTCTATTACACAATTCATCACCAGAAATAGAGACTAAGAAAGTAGAATCCTTATCAAAAGAATACTGAAAATTTTATGTTTGTCCAGAACTAATTTTAAAACATAAGATTTTTAAATATATCTATTTTGGAATAAAAGCATTTTTTTCTTTCCTATAATTTACATAGAGGGAAATTTTGAGCCTAAGAGAGCAGAGATCAAAATATCCATACTATGTTTCATGAACCATCAGGAAACAGAGATTAAAAAACTAGAAATTCTTATTAAGAGAATCTAATTCTATTACATTAAGAAAGTAGAATCCTTATCAAAAGAATAATGAAAATTTTATATTTGTCTAGAACTAATTTTATAACATAAGATTTTTAAATATATCTATTTTAGAAAAAAAAAAAAAAGTTCCAATAATAATTTACTTAGAGAGAAATTTTGAACTCAGGAGAAGAGAGATCAAAATATCCATTCTCACTGAATAAAGACCCTTGCTAAAAGCTGATTGAAAATTCTAGTCATAGAACACACTTTTATGTTTAACAAGAAAAACACACCAAACTTGAAATAAAAAAACTTTTCTCCTCCCTCTGTAGTTGACGTGGGAGAATTTTTCCAACTACAAAAACAAGAGGTGAAAAGATGCATTCTCGCTGTTAAAAGTACTTAGTAAAAGAAGAAAGAGAAAACAAACACAAAAAAGAAGAAGATAAAAGAATAGGTTCTGAAGTAAACACTTCCACAATCTTGAAATAAGGTATGGGACAAATGTTGTGTAAATGTTTCTGAATTCTTGAGAGCCATCCACAGCTGTGAATTGGCATGGCTTCGAGAAGATCATTAGTTCAAAACCTCGCATTGTCAATATAAAAAAAAAATTCTGAATTCTTGACTGCGTCAAATTTACTTACAGATACTTCATATCTCATCTTATCAAACACAATGCAAGAAAGTAAAAGTCCTCATTAAAAGAAGAATGTGAATTTTATAATTGTAAAGAAAATAGTAAGATATAAGATAATAAACATATCTAACTTGAAAAGGGGACATGTTTTCCATCTGTTTTCATTCATAGAGGTGGTAAGAGAAATCTCACTGATAAACAAACCACAAAGTTATATAAAATTAAGCTCTGAAGTTAAAACATCCCAATCTTACAGTTAGTTTATTGCAGAGAATTGCCAAGCACAATCACACAAACTGAATCGATGTAAGGCCATTTTATTATTAGTAGAATATGATAGATGCTACAGAGAACAGCACTGAAACATGGTTCAGGTAACAACAACAAAAAGAAAACTAACTACTACCTGAGAATTTTTTTTCCTCTTTCTTGAGACCTCTTTTTTCTCTCGCTCTAAACTGTGAGAACCCATCTGACAAATTAGGGAAAATTATTAAGAAAAACACACATATAGCTATTATGCTTTGCTTGTTACTCCCATAGCTTCTAGTGGCCTTACAAATAAGTTTCTCATAGCCAAAAACAACCATCACAAGAACCCATCAGGAAGACATAAATCTTCCTTTGCCTTTGTGTGACTTGCCGATTTTTGATGAACCCATCAGAGATCAAGTCGTAAAAATTGCATTTTTAAAATACCCAATCCCTTGATTTCTGATATAGGGTTCCACAAAAACTTATATTACCAGTATCTTGTTCTCTACATTAATGTCTACTCTTCCTCCTACCATGATTTGGGCTCAGAGAAGCTCAAGAATGCAGTAAAAACAAGCAGGTAGAGGAGTTCTCACATAAGGGAATATAAATAAATAACTACTCCTACGAAACAAGAGGGCCCCTCTCATTTTGAGTGGCCAGTAGAAATTATTAAAGAAAAACCCTCACAATAACTACCTTTTTGTAAAAAATGAAAACCCTAAGTCTGAGCTGATGCCACCAAAGTGTTCTCCCACTAAGTCGTGCTTATCCAAAACTGTTTGTAATACATTTTTGGCAGCAGTCCACATCAACAGTGCCGCCATTAGCGACACTGGCCATTTGTCCCACTAAAGCTTTTGCAGGCATGCATACTTTCTGTATATTTCAACGTATTTGTTAATTTGGATGCTTGACCATTTCCCATTTTTTTTTGCAAACACAAACTTTTTTCTTCACCACAGCCATCAATTATTAGATTTCATATTCTCCATATCAGAGTGGCTTCCTTCTCAGCCCATCAAAACCTCCATTATGGACCCATTAAAAAAAATTTAAATTAAAAAAATCAACGTGATAAGCATCATTTTATCTTAACCTAATCATTACAAATCGAGATCGCCGACGGAATTCCGCGTATTTAACATCTGAACAAAGTTTTGCTTAGAGTTGTTCCCATCAATCATTGTGCTCTCTAACTTGCGGATGAGTGTATATTCAGTGTGTATATTAAAATCAATTAATTTACTTCCACGTTAATGGCATAAATGGACTGCATTGTTAAAGATTATATGTTCTTTTATTTTATTTTTACCAAACAATTATTCAGATTTTAATATTACCTTGGTCTGATAAAATATATCTTAACTAAAGATATCAGGTTGAATTGAAGAGGAATTAGTTCTTGCACAATTCCCAACTTCATTTTTAATGATGCTAGTCTGAAATTGGTGTCTACCACATAACAATATTTGATTCTTTGTCCACTAGTTGAATATCTTTCAGCTTCACCAAAAGATTGAAATATCATTAGGAAACTATACATAATTCTGAGTGCATGTAACTTGTAGATTTTAGATGGTATATTCTATTTTTTTAGTAATATTTAGCTTAGTATTCTAATTGAAATAATATAAAGTTAGAGGATAGTGGTTCTATTGTGTACAGTTTTGTTGTTGTCTACATTCCAATAACACTCTATTATTCATTATCACTGTAACATAGAGTTAGAGGAAAATGGTTTCATTCTGTAAAATTATTTTGGATCAACATTTTGGATTGCAGTTTGTAATCTGTCATCAACATAATAGAGGGCTAGTGGAGAATAAAAGTACCAACTCAAATGTCGATGTAAAAAAATCATACTATCAATATTCTGGATCACATTCCAATCCAAATAATAGAACTCTAAAGGATAATATTTGCATTGTGTAACATTTATTTTGCATCAGCATTTCAATCCATTCTTTAATTCAGTATTAGGATAATAGAAAGTTAGAGAAGGGTTCATTTACATGGAAATTTATTATGCATCAATATAATAAAGAGCTAGAGGAAAATCCCTTCAATTAATGTGTAAAAATTATTAATGTGATCACAAGAGAAGAGATCACAATTTCATATGTTCACTCTGAGACAATAAAGATGAAGAAAAATAAATCATAAAAGATAGTTTTAAATATCAACGTAAAAAATAATTTATATAATTGGATCCAAATAATTAGATGCACTGACAAAAAATTAATTTTAATTTAGCACTATAAGTTTCCTCTCATGAACTAGCGTAGCTTGTATTTATCCTGCATGTTTAATAAAAAATACTTTAAAAAATAATAATTTCATTTTATAGTTCACTTTTAATTTATCCGGTTTATTACCGCTTTAGACAAATTTATTATTCTCAAATAATTTATCTGCAAGTAATGACTACAGTTTTATGGTTTTCTAACGAAAAAAGACAGTTAAAGGCCATTCTTAAATAGCACTAGATATGTTTTAATAGTTTAAAAATATGATAAAGAATTGTAATTGCTGTAGTTGATTGAGCACGGGTTTCATGTCCCGTATGCATGACAGTCTATATATATTATATGTACCTACACTTGGAAAAGTGGAGATTAGCTTTAAAAAAATTCTGTGATCTATCTGAATAAATAAACCTCATCTAGAAGTAATGGTAGCCAGGTCTGATAAAGTGTAAGGCTTTATTTTTTGAGAAGTCAAAAAATTTATTGGAACAATATTTAGATATGTGGATTTTCTCCTTTTGTATAATAGATTGTAGCATTATGAAAACCAATATTTTAATCAACTCTTTAAAAATTATTAGCTTAATATTATTATATAAATTTGATCAAACAAAAAATATAAATTAATTGAATTTCTTATGTTTTTTTTGAAGTATTAAATTTTGGAGAAGAAAATAAAGTAGACAAAATATTAAATATGTATAGAAATAAGTGGATATTAAAGTTTTTGATGTTAAAAGTAGACATTAACAACAAAAATGTAAACATACCCTCTCTCCCACCCTTAAACATACTTTCACATAAAGCATAAAAAAAGGAAATACTATCCATCCACATCTTATGATTAATAGTATCTAAGCTATTACAACTCTAGAGAAGGTTCTTCAAAATAATAAATAGGGTGAATGTTAGGATGAATGCTGATGGTATTCTATTAGGCTAGTATCCTAAGCATTGGGTAAATGTATAGCATGATTGACATGTTTTTGAAGTTTATAGATAGCAGTTAAAAGAGATGGTGGGCTAATCCTGGAGTACAAAAAGGTTGAAAGATCAATCGAAGGCTACCTCGCTATCATCTATCCAATACCGGTTTTATACTTAAAGAAAAAACATGATAAAAAACAACACTAACAACATCAGTTCTAGTACGATCAAGAAGATAAATAGGAAAGATATTCCAACTGTAAAACAACATACTACTACTAACAATCCAACATTTAAACTTATACAAATAAAAAAAAGCCTCATTGAGCATGAAGTTCAGATTAAAAGATATCATTATAGAAAAAAGAAAAACAACCAACAGGGCTAAATGCTCTCCTTCTTATCTGGTTCCTCAATATCCTTCACCTCAGGCCCATCCCTATCCATAAACACCCCCTCCTCCTTGACAGGTTTATTCAGGAGGGTCTTCATCCAGTCCTCCGCTAAGAAACCATATATGGAGTAGGAAGTCTTGCTCTCCTTGCCTAGGTCCTTCATATCCTTGTTCACCTATAAAAAGTAAAGGGTGATTGTTGTAGAATGCATCACTTTAGTGGAGAACTTAACCAATGTTTGAAGTTTTTGGCATATGCCAATATGATTATCTACCAAATCCTTCATTGAATGTTCAAGCCTATCAAGTTGAGCCTTGCAATGAATTCAATCATGGCTACACTTTCCTTTTTTCCTTGCACTTTACGAGTGTCCTTCATGGGGGAGGTGATCTCTTCACAACCGCTTCTAGCTAGGGAAGAGTTAGCCTCAAGGGTGTCAGAAATATGGGAGGGGCTAGGAGGATTGGAGCTAGACTTCTTCCCAATGTCCTGATGAGGTTTCTTCCTCTTAGAGAGTTTAATGTCACTCTCAGTAGACTTCAAGCTAAAAACCTATATGAGAGGGGACTTAAACTTGTGCAATTGGAGGCATTTGCTAGTTCTTCAAGCACTCTGTTTGCTCTTTCTAATGTTTGTGTCAGAGTCAATGAGACTAATTTTAACCTCAAGATTGGGAGTTTTCTTGATTTTTTTAATGGCTAGGGTCAAGAGAGACTTTGGGGGAAGCAGTAGCCAGAGAGTTAACCATGAGTAGCTAGTTTTGGGCGATGTAATGGGTATACAACTTATTCATGAAACCCTGGTAGATGAGGTAAAAGGGTTTTCCCTCCTCTTTCTTTCTCCTTACATTGAAAATACTCTTTTCCATAGAATTCAACAAAAGGAACAAAAAGGAAATTTGATCTAGATTTCTAAGATGGTTGTTGAGGATGGGGAAATGGTAAAAATATAGTACCTAGAACTGATCCTCAAGGGTAATGTATCTCATAATAGCATAGTAGATGACATCCCAAAGCTTAGGAAGGTGTTCCCTAGAAAATCCACCATGCATACAAACTAATTTCTCATTAAACTTGGAGAATTTCCACAAGCTAGTTTCATCATTCATGTAAGCTTGTTTGCACAAGTTCTTGCCACCCATGGGAAACCCACCAACCATAGCAATAAGATCCTTAGTGATTTGAAAGCTCCTCACATTGATAGTTACCCTTCTGTCATTCCACAAGTTGAAGTACTGCATAGAGATATTTTCCTCATGTTTTATTATCCCTTCCATAAAGGGTAATAGACCACCCTCCCACAGATAAACAATTGTCACTTCACTCTTGTGAATGTACTCCTCCACTTCCACAAGTTTAATACAATCACTGTTGCCCATACTACCACCCAAGTTAACCACCAACTCTTCAGATTTTTCCACCAACTCCTCTGAATTTTCTGACATCGCCATGTTGTAGGTAAGACAGTCTTCATAAGTTAAATAAAATACACTCAAGATGAAACTGTAGAGGCAGTAAAAAGCCATCATAAGGCCACAAGGTTTCTTGAAGCCCAAAATGACTCTTTCCATGGCATGTGTTAATTGTCTCTTTCCTTCCATAATCACTCGATACCAGCTATAAATGTAGTGGGGTATGAATGAGGTGTCATTATTATCTTTTTCAGTCAATCTTTTGAATCTAAGAAAATCCATTACCTTCATCTTTTTGTAGAAATAACTAACATTTACGAGAAGGAGATCATATAAGCATATCCACATATAATCTTTCCAAACGTAAACTTTATGAGGCCATTTTCTTTCCTACCCACGTGGAAACTTGAAGACGTACCACTTGGTGTGATGATTCATATGACTATGTTAGAAGTACACTCATATTCTATCAACACTTTAGTTGATCATGGAATTAGGCTAATGTCCTCCCATTCAATTATCCTCATGACACTATGTCAGAACTCATTTGCCATGCCAATACCTTCATAGTAAATATGATCCACCTAGATTTCCTGGTATTCCTCCATCAACTTACAATTTTTCTCAATTATCACCTTTATATCCCAACTACTTTGGCTATCTCCTTTAACTTCTTTAATAATTAACATGATTGACATGTTGCATTCATGATTATGTTTGTCATTAATGTTGATGTTAACATACTATTGATTTTGTAAAGAGAAGTAGAGTACTAGATAGAGAACAAGGTTGTATGGACTATTTATTGATGAGCTGGTCCTGCATAGTTGAGAACATGGTTTATGTTAAATCTTGATGAAGTGGACAAGTACGCATATAAAGAGATGAAGACATGCGAGAGTTATTCAAAAATTACAAAGGACAATGTGCAGATAGAGTATATAATAAGTGGTTCTTGATGTTTGGATTGTATCTCTTAATAAGGATAGAATCATGCAACAAGTACACAATATCAGAGGTAGTACGTGTGATAATTTGTAAGGATTGTTAGCCAACAATGTTGTGTAATTGTAAAATGATTGTAATATCTTAATGAGGTCCTATTATAATTAAATGAGAAAGTCTCAAGGCTGACTCAAGAAATTATTTTTTCAGGATATGTTATAAAGGAAAGTTATTTTCCCTGTGGTAAAGTATAAGCAATAAGTGTGAATAAGTGTTTAAGTGTGAATTGTATAAGTGATATGTAAAGTTGGTAAATGTGTGTAAGCAATCAAAGGGATTAGTGTGATGCAAGTTTGAAGATCTAGTTTTGATATCTGAAAGAGGATTGGTCCTATCAAGATGACATAGGGGTTTGAGATTAGTCATTTCTAATATTCTACAAGGAATAATACAAAGATCAATTGGATAGTGAGTTTGGTGGTCTTGTGCCTGAAGTTGTTTGGACAGTGGGTCCCTCTGTTAGGAATAAACCACAGACAGAAATAACAATTATATGAAAATATAAACAATATTAGAAAATAATAGATCACATAAAAAAGAACACAAGACACCAAGATTTAATGCGGTTCACCCAATCCCTAGGCTACATCCACCAAACAACAAGTCTAATATTATTATGATCTAGTGATTACAACTTGATTACAATTTGTAATCCTTTACAGCTCAATACTGCCACAAGAACCAATTTTTGCATCACAACCATAAAACAATCGCTAACCCTAAGCTCTTTTATACAAGTATTTTTACCACTTTAGGGTTATAATTAACAATTACATGCTAGCCCCAAAGAATTTATGAAGTATGTACAATACTTTTCTAATTAGTCAAGACCATCTAACAATCTCCCACTTGGGGAATGATTAGACTCCACTCTAAACAACAATCTCCCACTTGGAGACTGATCCTATAGCTATGCTGCTACTCCATGAGGCTCCCACTGGATCAAACCACCCTAGACTTTTCTATTCTTTTATTCATGTTCAGTCTAGAAGACAAACCGAAGCTAAACAAGAATTTAGCTTCTCCCTTGTCACTACCTTGGTGAACATATCTACTAGATTTTCATCTGTATGTATCTTGTCTAGCTTTAACTATCCATACTCCAAAAATGATTGAATGAAATGGTACCACAACTGTATGTGTTTTGTCTTTTAATGCAGAGCTAAATTCTTCACAAGATGAATGACACTTTGACTATCTGTAAACAAATAATTATCCTTCTAAGGATTTCCCAATTCTTCCTAGAAGAATTGATGCCGTATCAACTCCTTGGCTGCCTCTATAGTAGCAACATACTTTGCCTCTGTAGTGGATAAAGCATTAACCTTCTATAACCTAGAATCCCAATTCATGACTGCCCCACCAATAGTAAAGACATAACCTGTAGTACTTTGCTTGGTATCAATATCTCCTACCAAATCTGAGTCAACATAGCCTTGTAAATCAATAGTAGAGCCCGCAAAGTGAAATCACTTATTGGATGCTCCTCTCAAATATCTGAGAATCCATTTTACTGCATGCCAATGCTCAATTCTTGGAGGACTCACATACCTACTAACGACTCCCACTACATGTGCAATATCTAGCTTTTTACATACCATAGCATATATCAAGCTTCCTAAAGCTGAAACATAGGGCACCTTGGAAATCTTATCCTCATCTTCTTGTATCTTAGGACACATCTCCTTAGTCAACTTCAAATGACTAGGTAAAAGTGTGTTAACAACTTTAGCATTCTCCATAGAGAAACGTTGTAACATAATTAGCCTAAGATAGTGTCAATTTCCCATTCTTTCTATCTCTGCAAATCTTCATACCAAGGATTTTTTTTGCTGCCCCCAAATCCTTCATAGAAAATGCATGTAGTAACTAGCATTTTAGCCCCTTAATATGATCCATGTTAGACCTAGTTACAAGCATATCATCAACATATAAACATAAAATAAAGTAGCTATCATCATCCAACCTCTTAAAATAAACACAATGATCTAAATGACACCTACTATATCAATGCTCATGCATAAAACTATCAAATTTCAAATACCATTTCCGAGATCACGCTTGCTTCAAGCCATATAAAATTTTCTTCCATTTGCACACTAAGTTCTCCTTACCTTTGACCTCAAATCCCTGTTGTTGAGCCATATATATCACTTCATCCAAATCACCATGAAGGAAGGCAATTTTAACATCAAGCTACTCTAAATGAAAATCTTTAGTAGCCACAATACTTAAAATCGTATAGATAGAAGTCATTTTAATAATAGTAGAAAATATCTCATCAAAATCAATACCCTTTTTCTATGCAAATCCTTTTACAACTAACCTAGCTTTAAATCTTTTGGTACCTCCATCCTCTTCTTTCAACCTGTAAACCCACTTATTCTATAAAGCCTTTTTCCTATAGGCAACTTGAGTAAATCCCAAGTCTTGTTTTTCAACAAAGAGTCCATTTCTTCTTTCATTGCAGACTCCCACTGAATCTTAGTATCCACTTGCACAACTTCACTAGCATCTATTAATAAAATAGAATACAAAGAGGGAGAAAATCTTTCTGAAAGTATAATTTGCCTTGTTGACCATCTAACATTGACTAGTGTGTGTGGTATTTGTTGTTATGGTTGTTGCACATCATGAAGAATGGTTGGAACATCATCTTTTGGAGTATCATCCAACACTACATAATCATATTCTTCCTTCTCATGTTGCTGCAACAAATCTTTGTACAACACTTTCTCATTGAATATGACATCCCCGCTTCTTACAATTTTATGATTTAAAAAATCCCAAAGTCTATAACCAAATTCATTAATTCCATATCCAACTAATATATATTTCTTTGATTGAGCTTCTAGCTTGGTTCTATTTTCAAAATCTAGGTGAGAAAAAGCTTCAAAACTGAAGGTTTTGAGAAAAGAATAACTCACCTTCTTACCAGTCCATGCTTCCTCTACAATATCACAACCCAAAGGAGTAGAGGGACCGCTATTAATCAAATATATAATAGTATTGATAGCCTCTACTCACATGTATAAGGGAAACCTAGCATGCAATCTCATGCTCCTTACATGGTCCATTATAGTACTATTCATGCGTTCAGCCACTCCATTTTCTTGTGGAGTCCTTGGAACAATTTTCTATCTACAAATACCATTAGTGGAGCAATAATCTTCAAATTCATGACTGCAATACTCACCACCATTATCAGATCTTAGACATTTTAATTTCTTACCAATCTCATTTTCAACCAAGCATTTCCATTTCTTAATTTGAAATACATTAGATTTTAGTCTAAGGAAATAAATCCATACCTTTCTAGTTGCATCATCAATAAATTTAATATAATAATGAGAGCCTCCAAGGGAAGATATGGGAGCCGGTCCCCATACATTTGTATGCACAAGATCTAATTTCTTCTTTTTATTTTCCTTCCCAATCTTCATAAAACTCACTCTCTTTTGTTTTCCATAAACACAAATTTTACAAAAATTCATGTTAACACATTTTAGACCTGGTAAAACTTTCTTTGAATGAAGTACTTCCATACATTTCTCACTCATGTGCCCAAGTCTGTTGTGCCACAATGTTGTATCAGAATTTATAACAACTATTTGTTCTCCTTGCTCAACTGCAACAACTATTCCTGAACATTCATTTTTATTTGACACAATTACAGTAGAAGGAACAATATGACCTGTACAAAGATATAAGGTGCCTACTTTCACACCTTTTTCTACTACAAGAGAACCTTTTGAAACCTTCCAATTTTTATCATTAAAAGTGACTAAACAACCCTCATCACTGAGTTGCCTTACTGAAATTAAATTCCTACTTAGCCTTGGAACATGTCTTACCTCATAGCTAATGATTCCCATTTTGCAGCTTAATCTTAACTTTTCCCTTTCCAACAATATGATAGGGATCATTATCCCCCAAACAAACAAGCCCAAAATCCCCTTGGACATAACCAATGAAATATCTTCTACGAGGTGTAGCATGAAATGAAGCCTCAGAATCTAAAACCCATGAATCATCAACACTTTCTTGAAAGATAGAAGCAAAGCATCCTCTTCAGATTTGTTACTTACCACATTTGCCTCCTTGTCTCCATCTGGTTTATCTCCTTCATTTTTCTTTCGATTCCAACAATCTTTTTTTTTATGCTCTAGTTTCCCACAATACTAGTAGTCATTTAGTCCTCTCGATTAAGACCTCCTCCCCTTTGACTTTCCTCTTGATTTCCCATGATTTCTAGAATTATTTCCTCTTTCAATTGTTCTGCCTCGACTTTGTGCATTTAAAGAACTTCCTGATGTAGATCCACTTGAGGATTTCCTATGAGTTTCCTCACTCAAAATAACACCGATCACATTATCATATTTTAGGGTACTAGATCTAGAAACAGAATTACTCATAGCCATTACCAAGCCATTCCAGCTTTTAGGCAAAGAACACAAAATCAAGAGAGCCCTAATTTCTTCATCAAAATTGATACCCACAAAAGATAAATGACTAGTAATAGTATTAAACTCATTTAAATGATTTGCAATAGATCCACCTTCTACTATTTTCATATTAAATTAATGCTTCATGAGAAATACCTTGTTTGAAGTGTCGCTAGGGTTCTCATCAACTCTTCTGTTGTCTTCACTTTTGTAATATTAAATGCCACTGATGGTGCCAGGCATAATCGAATGCTTCCAAAAGCCTTTCAGTCCAAAAGATCCCATTCATCATTTGACATAGATCCCTGATTCTTGGCTTTGCCTTCCAACAGCTTCCATAAGTCCTTTTGATAAAGATAGTGTTCCATTTGCATCTTCCATAACTAAAAGTTATGCCCATTAAACCTATCAACCATCAACTTACCTTCATCTTCCATTGCTCCCACTTGACCATGAGATTCCCACTCAATTGTGAGACTTTTCTATAGAGGATAACTAAAAAACAACCTCGCTCTGATAGCACTTGTTAGGAATAAACCATAGACAAAAATTACAATTACATGCAAATATAAACAATATCAAAAAATAATAGATGACATAGAAGAGAACACAAAATATCAAGATTTAATGTGGTTCACCCAATCCCTAGGCTACATCCACCAAATAGTAAGTCCAATATTATTATGATCTAGTGATTACAACCTAATTACAATTTGTAATCCCTTACAACTCAATACCGCCACAAGAACCAATTTTTGCATCACAACCATAAAATAATCGCTAACCCTAAGCTCTTTTATACAAGTATTTTTACTTCTTTAGGGTTATAATTTATAATTACATGTCAACCCAAAATCTTGATAAAATAGGACCCCAAATTTTTTTTTCGGGGCAATGCCCTGAGCCCTAAACAAATTTTGAAGTATGCACATTACTTTTTTGATCAGTCACCACAATCTAACACCCTCTACCTTCCATAACTCCTAACAAGGTTGGAATCTCTTAACAGAGTTTGAAAGTCTCCTAAAAAGGACTAATATGTGTACAAAATGTATTATATTGGCTCCTAAGAGAGTCCATTTTATTACAAATAACTTTTATATTAGTATATTATTTTGTGGATACCATCCCCATTGGGGTTTTTCTCCAATCAAGGGTTTCCCTAGTTAACATATCTGGTATTTTTGTGTATGTGTAGGGTGTGTGCACCAAGATGGTATACAATTTAATGGAGACCACAAAAAAGAAAATCAATAACTTGATCAGTTTACTCATAACCCGATCGAGTTATATGAAATGTCAAAAAGTGCCTAGGCTTGATTACTAAGCCTAGCAAAAATACATAAGAAACAAAACTTCAACAGATTTTGAAACCCAAAAGAGTTTCTAGGATGAAAAATTTATTCAAAACTAGATTGGGTTATTCAAAACCCAATCAGGTTATGCAAAACCCAATTGGGTTTTGATGAAATAAAATTAGGCTCCACTCTGGAAGCCATAACTTTAAAATCTAGACTCTTATTGACTCTATTCAAAATGAGTTGGAAAGATATTGAAGAGATCTACAATATAATGTAACTAAAATAATACCAGGAAATCAATATTGCATTTTTATCCATTACAATCAATCATACCAATCTAAAATAAGTAGTCATTATTTTCCAAACATGGAGTGACTGGGTAGGTAAGGGTATTATCTTAGTTTTTATATTTCTCTGACCTCTCTCCCTATCTATGTCCTTCTATCTTTTTCTAACACAAAAAATCACTTAGTCATTCACTCACTAACTCCTAATCTCTCTCTCTCTTACTAACTCTTAACCACTCTTATTCTTGCACCAACTCTGAACATCTCTCTATATAAATCCTAATCCTTAACCCCCCTTCTCTCTCACTAAATCATAATCTCTCTCTTAATAACTCCTAACCTCTCTAATTATCTCACTAACTCCTAAACCCTCCCTTTATACAATATTTATCTCTTTATATAACACCTACCCACTCTCTGACTAAGCCCTAAGCCTCCCAGACTAACCCTTAAATTCTCTCTCTCTCTCTCTCTCACACACACACACACACACACACACACACACACACACACACACACACACACACACACACACACACACACACACACACACACACACACACACACACACACACACACAAAAGAAAAAGAAAAAGAAAAATCCTAAGATCGATCACTTGTAAAACCTCTCTCTTCCATACACCAACATACTCATTAAATTCAAATATTTTTCTCTTACTAATTCTTAACCTCTCTAATTATCTTACTAACTCCTAACACTCTCTCTATCTCTCTATAATTTAGAGAGATAGAGAAGTTAAGTATTCCAAGTTAGAGAGAGATTAGGTTTTAGTAAGAGATAGAGCCTAGGAGCTAGTGAGTGAGTGAGTGAGTGTGTGTGTGTCTATATGTGTTTGAGAGAGAGAGAGAGAGAGAGAGAGAGAGAGAGAGAGAGAGAGAGAGAGAGAGAGAGAGAGTAGGGGTTACTTAGAGAGAAACATCACTTAAGATTAACAAGTTAGAGAGAAAGGCTAGGAGTTAGTGAGAGAATGCTCAAGGATAGGAATTTTTAAGATAGACCCATCTTATGAGTTATTTAGTTAGTTAATGAGTATGTGTGTATGGTTATGTATTTGAGAGACTGAATTCAAAATATGTTAGCATTCATGTCTACCTATTGGCTGCATATTTGGGAAACTATGACTACCTTTTTAGACCATACTTAATTTAAATTATGTAAAATATTTTTTTTATTTCATAGGATTAGTCTATCTATATTATTTTTTAGATCTCTTTAATATATTTACAACACATTTTTAATAGAGTCAATTTGACTCCGTATGTGAAAGTTATGATATCCAAAGTAGAGCCCATTTTTACTTCTTCAAAACCTAATCAAGTTTTGAGGAAGTAAATTTTTACTTTTTTGATATTTGAATGTACTTTATAATTTTGATAACCCATTCATGTTATTTGAATCTTAGAAACTCAATCGGGTTATGGCTTGGTAAAATCCATGTGTGTGTGTGTGAGAGAGAGAGAGAGAGAGAGAGAGAGAGAGAGAGAGAGAGAGAGAGATAGAGATAGAGAGAGAGAGAGAGAGAGAGAGAGAGAGAGAGAGAGAGAGAGAGAGAGAGAGAGAGAGAGAGAGAGAGAGAGAGAGAGATGATTATGAATTATATAGAGAGAGGTTAGGAGTTTGTGTGAGAATAAGAGAGGTTAAAATTTAGTCAGAAAGAGATTAGGAGTTAGTCACAGAGAGAGAGAGAGAGAGAGAGAGAGAGAGAGAGAGAGAGAGAGAGAGATGATTATGAATTATATAGAGAGAGGTTAGGAGTTTGTGTGAGAATAAGAGAGGTTAAAAGTTAGTCACAAAGAGATTGAGAGTTAGTGAGTGATTTAGTGTGTGAGAAAGAGATAGAAGGAGTGAGAGAAGGAGAGAGGTGAGAGAAATATAAAAACTATGATAATACTCTTGCCTACACATTCGGTCCATGTTTGGAAAATACTAACTACCTATTTTAAACCATGATTGATTCTAATGGATGGAGAAGAAAATATTAATTTCCTACTATTATGTAGTAGATCTCTTCATATCTTTCCAAACTATTTTGAATGGAGTTAATTAGAGTCCAGATATGAAAGTTATGGATTTTGTAGTGGAGCTTTGACGAGCTTTTGAAGAGCTTATCAAGTTTAATATTTATTTCTTCAAAACCTAATTGAGTTTTGAAGAGCTTTTTCATCCTAGAAACCTGATCGAGTTTTGTTCTATATATTTTTTTCTAGGCTTGGCCTAGCCTCCTTTTGAAATTTTATGTAACCTAATCAGGTTATTGAATTTTTTTGTGGTGTCCACTAATTGTACACCATCTTGGTGCACACACCCATCGTGTTGTTCTAATTGTCCTTCAATGTGTGATGTACTTATTTTCCTATTTCTATATTGGTCTCCATATTCACCATATTATCTGTAATTGATAAGTGTTGGTCATTCACAAGATCCTTAGGAGTTTGTATATGCCTTTGTATTACTTCATATAAGGTAGCAATGTTGCTTGAATTGAATTTACCTCATTTCTTATATGGAACTCTTCCTTCATTTTTTTTTACTGCTTCTCTTATAAAATTTAAATTTAGGGTAAGTGCACCAAGCTATGGTGCCAAAAGGGGGCTTTAAGTCGACATCTTTTTTCTAAAATCAATAATTTTTGAAATTCAACAAGAATTTGAAGATAGTTATGATCAAAATTTTAAGATATGACAAAAACAAAAGTCGTAGTCCTTTGAATCTAGTTTCTAAACTACTATTTTTTTTTCAAAATGGTTTAATTTTAGGTCCTCAAAAAAGGGGGCCACAAAAAGTGGTACTATTTATTCCAAAAAAATATAACACAGTATAAAGTGTGGCCTTGAAAAATTTTAACATTTTTTTTGAAATTCTTTAATTGCTCTTGTCAAAAGTTGCTTAACTCTATGTAGTTTATGCCAGATTTTTTGGGTAATTTATAATGTGTATTTTTTTTTTAGTGAATTTTTTAACTAGACACATCCAAAAAATATGAAATATCTATGTGCTCCCCCTAGAAATAGTTGAAAAAAATCAAAACCTTTTTCTTTTAAACTGTGTAGAATGTAGTCTAGTTTCTAAAAACTAAGTTGTTGCAAAATTTGATGAACAAGCTAAAATCTACAACCCAATTAGTACACGGTGGTTTTTGACAAAAAATGAACATACATTCAAAATAAATTATAGATGAAAGGCTTGAAATAGTTCAAATTAAAAATAAATTATATGGTTATGTAGCTAACACAAAGACCTACAATGTCATTTAATCTGATCTTATCAATGCCCAACCATGAGGAACCTTGAAGGAGAGCACACAAGAAAAATCAATCATTTTTTGTATGTTTGTAGCAAAACACGTCTCAAATCTATTTATAAACTCCAAACCTTTGGGTTGGATCTCCAAGGCAAAACCAAGCCTTAGGCTTGGTTTTAATGCAAAGCTTTGAATAGCATGTATGCCCTATAGTGTATGCGTGCTATAGCGCGCATGTGCTATTTAAAGCATTTGAATTTTTGTCTCAGTAGCGCATGTGTGCTATAGTGTGCACACACTGGTGAGACCTAAATAGTGCATAGAGAAGGAAGAAGAGATGTAAGAAAGAGCAAGAGAGAGTGGGGGGGGGGGATGGCTATGTGTGTGTGTGAGAGAGAGAGATAGAGAGAAATTAGGGGATGGGAGAGGGGAGAGAGTAGGGGATGGGAGAGAGAGGAAGTGGAAAGAGTAGGGGTGGCAAAGAGAGTACATGATGGGAGAGAGAGGAAGTGAGAAAGAGTAGGGGTGGCAGAGAGAGTATAGGATGGGAGAGAGAGGAAGTGTGAGAGAGAGTAGGGATGGCAAAGAGAGAGTATGGGATAGGGGAGAGAGATTGAAAGTAGGGGATAGGGGAGAGAGTAGGGGTGGTAGAGAGAGAGTATAGGGTGGAAGAGAGAGATTGATAGT